>JAQIXL010001281.1:0-19249 GCA_034700245.1 Poikilolaimus oxycercus
GAGAGTGAGTGGAGGTCCAGAGAGGGGAGCAGGCAACCTCCGTGAGTCAACATTGCACGCGTTGACGCTGCTAAATCCCTCTCTCGCTCCTGGTTTCTCTACCATCTCTCTCTCCTTCTCTCCTAGGACAAAAACAAGCTTCTCTACTCGAGTAAAGACGAACTACTGAAAGGGCAGCCGCCCCTCTTTTGATACAAAACTCCCGCTGGAACGTCGACAACAAAAGAAGGAGAAGGAAAACAGAATGTCAAGGGACGAAGAAGAGTCAGGAATGTGCAATGAGAGAGGGGAAGAGGGACAAAAATTTCCTCTCTTCTGCTGCCATCGTGCTCGCAGGTCGTCGCGCGTGACACCCGAAGGGGTCGCGCCGCCCTCCATCTCCTCCTCTTGCTTTCCATGGCAATTTCCCGTCTTTCATTGAGATTCTCCACGGGGGTTGCCTCAAGCAAGGGAGAGAAAGGGAGAAATGGAGAGAGACAACATCGAAAGAAGAGAAGAGACGAATTCTCGGGATGAAACGTCAAACCGCCCACCTCGAACCTCAACGAGTGAGGACGAAAAGAAGAAGAGAGCCCCGAAACGGAGGTTGTGTCCTCTCCGTCCTCCTCTTCGGCCCACGAAGTCACATGAGGAAGAAGGCGAAGAAGGAAAAAGACGGAGGTTGACCAAACACGATTAAACGACGGACCATTTACGCCTTCTTCTCGTCGTGGTGTTGAGGCAAGAGGGCGCCACCTTCCACGTCCAACCTCCTCCTCCTCTCTAACCACAAACGACCCTCTTGCTCAAGGTGAAACATCCTCCGCCCATCGCCCTCTTCCTCGCAAGCGAGAAGAAGAAACCAACACCTTCTCCGAAAACGAAAAGCTTCCATCTTTGAAGTGTGCGCTTATCCGGAGATTATTCTCAAGGAGAAGCGCGGAGGAGGTCGGAGTGGGGGCGAAGTAAAAGCGAGGCGAAAGAGAGAAGACGGCGAGTCATATGGCACACACGGGAGGGAGTCCGAGAGAGGGAGTGGAAGGGATGTTGAGCCACTGGTGTAGTGGCAACGAGGTGAGAGGAGGCAAGTTTAAGACGTGCTCTCCTAGCACCAGGCAATCATTTGCTCTAGCTTAACTATCCGAAGAAAACAACAATGATGAGGAAAAAGAGTTGGTACAAGAGATTACTTCCTCTTATCCTCGAGAATAAGCATCACCCAAACCTCGAGAAGCAAACTGGAGTTGAGAAGTGAAGGAAGAGAGATGTTTTGGAAGACGGAAGAAGAGGAGAAAGTTCAAGAGCAAAGGTCTTGTAGAAAGGTTGCCGCTTCCTTCCAGTTCCCTCTCACGAGAGACCATCAGCGACCAGCCCGGCTCTCCACTACTAGCCACAACAATGAACAATGCGAAGGAGACATGATGCAGAAAATGACGGATCTCTCGGAAAGATAGCAAAAAGTTGGATTGTACCAGACGGCGTCGCTCGATGCGGTTTGAAGAGAACATCTGGCTGTCGAAGAAGCGAGAAGATCAATTTCTCCTCATGCTCTCTTATCAGTCAACACGACACCTGTCCATCTTGGACGCGCTAGACAAGACAGTTAGAAAAGAGAAAACCGAGGTGATTTTGATGTCCTTTCCATAACGGTGCTCCTCCTCCTCTTCCACTCCGGGCGCATCGAAGGTTCTCGCGAGCGCCTTCTCGAAGGGCCTATCCCCTCCCCCTTCCCACCGGTGCCGCTCTCGCACCATCTCTCTGCGCTCTCTCACCGCCACGTCGAGACGGCGGACAAAAGAAATTTCCACAACCGTACTCCTCCATTTCCACGCACAGAAGAAGACGAAGAAGAGATTCATAATCAAGTGATGCGAACGCGATGACGCAGACAAGGGAATGTGAAAGGGGAGAGAGAGAGGAGAAGAATACGAGGATGAGAAATTGCGCGAGGATACGACGGGGGACTGTCTCAGAATGAATGGCCACTTTCTGAAAGGATCCCCTCGAGGCCTCCTCTTCCTTCGTCGTTCCCTCATTCTTCACACCAAATGTGGAGGAAGAAGGAAGTCCGAGGATCTAGCTTCGCCCAAAAGTCTCCAAGCGGAGAAGGAAGAAAGATAGAAAGAGCACAACACATGGATCGCCCGTCTTGCAAGAAAGAACAGGAACGTCTAAAGTGCACACAGACATTCCCGCAAGTTGCGTTCGTTCCGGATTTGATTGCAAAGAAATAAAGCGAGAAAGTGGTCGGCGGCCTAAAACAACACCGCGATCCAGATGTCAAGGGAATGTCAGCGGGGATGAGACTTTCACGCCGGGATTCCAGAGACGAATAAACCTCTTTTCGGCTTCTTGCCGCCGACATGCAGACGTCAAGAGAGAAGACTGTTAGAAAAGAAGGGGAAACGCTATGACATGGAAGATCTCTCTTGAGGACGGAATCGCAGAAAGAAGAAGAAGAAGAATATGATGAGAGAGGGAGGAGAGAGAGATAAGAGAGAGAAAGGGAGGACACACATCCCACGCGCCTGCCTTCTTCACCGCAACCACAGCTGATCGAAGGGGGGGAAAGGAGGAAAAGGCCACGAAGACAGCATGTGTTCACCCCCGCACCCTTTTCATCTTGCCCACGAACAACAAGGGAAACAGCTAACATTAGAATTGGAAAGTCCAAAACATTTCCTTTTTCATGAATTTTCGCTTCATTCAAAAGGACGAACCTCCTCGTCTCCTTGACATCGCCGGTCTTGCGCACCGACTTCTTCTCCACACGCGGACGACCGCTCTCGTCGAAGGTCATCACCGTCGACTGCGTGAAGACATGCGAGTTCGGATCGTTGAGGGCCGCGTGCTGCAGCTCGTTCTGAACATCCAATCTCTCTGCCGAAGAAGTTCACGAACCATCTGACGCAAGAGACCGCCGCCAAAACCGAATCCACCGAACGGATCCATGAAGGGATGTGCAAGCTGCAAGCAAGTTGAAGACTTTTTCAAGACAAAACCTCATTGCGACGAGCTGTTGGACGACGTCCCTGACCGCCGGCTCCGTCTTCAAGCATGGCCATGGCCGGACCGCCGCCACGCAGCATGGCGAAGGGGTCCATCATCATTTCGTTCATCATCGAGCCCATCATACGGTCCATGTGGCGCATCGAACGCTCCATCTCTCTGCAAACAATCAATGTAATGTCAAGCTTGTGGGAATAGGAGCTCCAAAATAGTCCCCCGTTCTCTCTCTTCATCCCCCGACAAGAGTCGCTCTCGACAACCACAAGTGTCTCTTTTGCACTCTCGACGTTTTTTTCCTTCCTCGTCCTCTCTTCCGTTTCCCACTTCAATCATTCTTTCTCCTTCTCCTTTCGAACGGCGCTGACGGATGGCAAAGCATTCGTACATTTCTCTTTTCTTCGCCGACTACAACCACACCCAGATTCTCCTTCGTCTTCTATGTCAATGAAGAATGGCGCCGAATTCGCGAAATGAAACAACTGAGTCGAGAAAGAGGAACAAATTGTGGGAGTTGGAAGTAATTGGACAGTTTGACGATTGCAAGTTCTGACTACTCCAAACAAGAGGGCCACGCCTTGGTGAACACAACACGCGAACCAGTAAGTAAATGTCCTGCTCACTAATGCGCCGTTTTCTTCAAACTTCGAGCACCCGAACTAACTCGCAAACATACAAACGTCTAACTGACCGAAAGACGTCCGAGGAGTCGCGGGAAACCATGGTTGGACGGGAAAAGGCGAGAGAAGTCAGTCAAGTGATAAGAAAAGTGTGACGGCCCTATGAAGGCCAAGGGGAGGCGAGGGAGGCGAGGCGATACCGCCTGACAGGACTTTCCACGGCGAAGATTTTGTCAGGACACGAAACTCGTCATAGAAGGAAACCGACAAAAGGTCAGTTTGTAATTCAATTCTTTTCAAATTCTCAAAGGTTCTTCGATAAAATCGATCGCCATTCGCCTGAAGGTGCGGCCTTTCATGCCCCAGCGGAGCCCGGCACACAAGTGTTCGGAGTCTCAGGCTTGTTGACGTAAGCCTCCATCGCGTCCTCTCCTCCTCCCTCTCCCCTCGTGCCTCCTCCCTCCTCCTCCCACGAGCCTCTCTCTCTCACTATGCTAGTTCGACAACTGACCTTCTTGTTCCACAAATAGTAATTTAGAAAAAACAAAAGAAAAGGCAGCGACTCACCCGAAGATTCCGCCCATGCCACCCATGCCGAAAGGATCGCGACCGCCGAACATCTTGTCTTCTTCCTTCCTTCTTCTTCTCACTGAAGAGCGCAAAACGAGAGCGCAACCCGCGCGCAAGTGTAAATACCCTGCAATGAGTCGAGATTTGAAAGGTGAAAGCAACACGGAGGAGAGGGGCACACTGTCATCATCAGAAATCTCGACGCGCACGAACTTTTCGTCAAATCGCATCACGAAGAGGAGGATGAAGATACAGATCATCGAACGACAGGAGAAGTGAAGAAGAAGAGAGAGAAAGTAACCCGATAAAGGCGAAGCGGCGCGGCGAAAAAAAAGCATCCCGAACCAGACACCTCGGCGTGTGAAGTGGTGCGGGGACGGGGGCTCATCCTGAATTCTCTATCCTGCCCTCTTTCTTTCTTCATGGAGTGCCGAGGCCATCCTCCAACTTTCTCCCACCTTCTCCGCCTTCCCTCAAAACACTCGAAATAGAAGCTATATAGTTGAGAGATACGATGGCGGAGAGGTAAACACACAGCGAGTCACCAAACACGTCAATATTCTCTGCATCACTCTATAATCCTGGCACTATTTACAGGAGAAGGAAAGCTTTCGAAAGAGGGTCATAGGTGCGGCGAGTTTGTTTCCAAGCCTGGAGACAGTGAAAAGTTTGGCATCGCCCCGTGGCGCCCCAACATCCCGCTAGCACAAACACACATGTACCGGCACAACGAGAACGTACACAAAAGAAGAAGAAGACCAAGGAAAAGAAAGCAAGCGAGCGCGCGACAGAATCCCCGAGGCGCCCGCCACGACGACACAAGTGGCAAAGTGGAAGAGGAGAGGACGAGGCCGGTTCAACCCACACCCTCCCTCTACCGCAACGCTCGCGCAGCACCGCGCACAACCTTCCGCAACTTGCAGAAAGGCAGCAAACAATGAATATAACCCCTCACTTCCTCGATCCAAGGTGCAAACAACCCCAGAAAACCCTCGAAGACAAGACAAAAAGCGTGAAAGAGGAAACATTCGTGTTCCAGAAATTTCGCGGCATTTCTTATGCAGCCACAGTAACGCGCATTGTGATTTTAGCATCGAAGACCTTTCGCAATTGACTTCAGACAAAGGACCACATAAAAACGAAATCAACGAGGAAGAGGAGAATCGTTGGTGAGGAGGTGAATGTGGTTGTGCGGGGGGCTGCGGGCGGAGGCTGGGCAGGGCTGGAGGGTCTCATGAGGCGTCGCGCTTCTCTGCTCTCTCCTCGTCCTCGTCCTGTTCTACCCTCGTCTCTCTTTCTTTTCCTCGCCTTCAGAGGCTTGTCTGTCTTCTCCCTCCTCCAGTCTGTCTGTCGGCGTGCTCTTCTAGAACTTTCCCCAGTACCCGGGTAATTGTGGAACTTCCAGGTTCTCCAGTCGCGCCGGTCCATCCTCTCACTTCAGGCAGTTCTACTCGCTTCCTCCAGTATTCGAATCAAACTTGTTATAAGCGAGTTCTTTCAGGAAATGAATTTTATATGGCGACGATCATTCTACGAATTTCACGTCGCACTATACAATAGAACAGGATAAAAGAGAACAAAAAAAAAGACGAATGGGACACCTTCTAGAGTGGTATACAGAGGCGATGATTCCATCAAATAAGTCACCAAGAGAAAGAGGAAGAATTTGGGGTTTTTTTCAGTATACAAGCCATTTTCTACATTCGGAGAGAGATCGACGTATGCGCGCACGAGAAGAGAAGAGATTCAACAATGGAATATTGTGTGCTAGAGAGTGACGGAGGGGGTCGAGAAGTCTTTCAACGCTTCGGCGAGTGTACATGGATCAGAACAGCTGCTCGGCTTTTTAGAAAAAGAACGCGAACAAAAGGATGACGAAAAGACATAAGACAAGCGAGCTGACAAGATGAACTCCAAGTCCCTCAAACACCCATCACACACAATACTCAAGAAGAAAGTAGACGAGTTCTTTTCGCGCGGCTGCTTTTTGGCTAGTACGGAATCGCGGTGTTGGAACGTTTTTGAAAACGCAGACAAACTATCGACACGAAGGAGGTCGAGAGAGACGAAAAGGTTTCGCACATGAAAAGAACCAAAAGAAAGGACGGGTGAAGAACCCGGCGAGCATTTCTTCCCACTACCACTGCAAAAGGAAGAAAATGACGAATTTACATAATACGCAATTGCATGGCGACGTGAAGTGGAGAGTGACGAAGAAGGAACGAACCGAGACGCACGCAAACAAGACACGGACACGTTCAGTGACTTAGACGAGGAAGGGAGGGCGGACGCCTTCGCGCGGACAAGAGTGCAAGAGCAATCCAAACCACATTTACCTAGAAGAAGAGGAAAGAAGAAAAGAAATAAGTTGCACTAAAAAAGACCGAGGCAAAAAAAAGAGAGGGATACCACAAGAAGAAGAACCGACCACCCACCAACTCCCGCGATGGTGCAAGTGGATTGTTCAAGGACGGGAGACGGGGGCAAGTCGCCTGAGAAACCGACGACAACGCAAGACGACGAAGAAAAATCGAAGCGAAGGAAAAAAAAACGCGGAGTGATGATGACCTTACGGCTCATCCTCCTCTTCGTCGGCCACATCGAGTGGGAGGACGGCGGCCTCGGCGCGCTCCTCCTGCTGCACCACATCCAAAGAAGCATCGTCTTCTCGAGCACCGAATCCACCCGCGTTGCCTCTTCCCGTCTTCAGCCCACAGGGATCGCGGTCGAGAAAGTCCCAGATGAGGATCGTGTCGTCATGCGAGGAAGACACGATTTGGAAGTCGTCGAATTGCAGACGGAACACTCGACCCGTGTGTTGCTGAAATATTAAGATTATGATCGAGTTTTACAAGAGAGCTTTTCAAAACTTAGAAAGAAAAAGAAACATAAAGCCAACCGAAAGAGTGGTGAGGCAGAGCGAGTTGGGTATGGTCTGCGGATCAAGAGCCGCCTGGAGATCCCAGACTTTGATCTTGCCATCGTAAGCACCCGAGACGATCCTCTTCGAGTCGAAACGAATGCATCGCACCAGTTCTTCGTGACCTTCTAGCACACGAATGCATGTGCCTGAGACAATGTCCCACAAGCTGAAATCATGAGCTTATTGCGCACTTTTATTAATGTTAGAATTATTAAAATGTTGAATAAGGAGATGGAAACGAACCGAATGGTGCAATCGCTGGAGCCGGAGACTATAAGTCGCTCTCGGTACTGGAGACAGGCGATGCCGCGCTTGTGACCCGTGAGAGTGCGTTCGCACTCGAGAGTACCCGCATTCCAGACCCGGATCGTGCGATCGCCGCTAGCGCTCACGATGTACTTCGAGTCGAAGTCCACCACATTCACGGCTGCACGATGTCCACTCAGCACCTGGCGGATGCTGATGTTCTTCGGCGAATGCATGTCCCAGACGGCAATCATGCGATCTTTCGAACTGAAAAGCAAAACATTTCCGTAACATTTGTAATTCAATCACGAAATATCAGTAAAAGGTGATTCAGAGAGCTTGACTCACCAGGTCACCATGACACCATTGGAGAAACGAAGATGAAGAACTGCCTCTTGGTGGTGGATGAGCTGGTTGAGGCACTCGCCCGTCCGCACACACCAAACCCGAACTGTAGCGTCGCTGCTTCCCGACACTAAAGACTCAACATTACACCCTCAAAGAAAACAAACCAATGATTTTGTCATCATACTGAAGGCACAGGACCGAACCCGTGTGGCCGGTCAGCGTGTTCACACATTCTAGATTGCTGCGATTCCAGATCTGCAACAAAAGCATTAAAGCCTCAACTTGGAGTAATTTTCGTATCCCTCGTATTATCCTTTCCCATCGAGATGGGTGTAATTTCTCCCCGCATTGCCTCCACTTCCCCCTTCTTTCTCGCGGCATTCCCTCCCGTCCACTCACCTTGATAGTCGTATCGCGAAGACCCGACACGATCTTATCATCGTCGTACTGCAGGCAATACACGCCTGAAGAACAAAACATGTCTTGCAGCTCGAATAACAAGCAAACCTTTGGCTTGAATACTTTGGCACGTGATACGTGAGAGAGTGTAAACGCCGCGACGCCAGTTCTGCTCCAACTTCTTGATGTCTTGTTCCACATGGGCGTACATCAACTGGTAGAATGCGTGCTGCTGATAGCGAATATCTTCTGGAAATTGAAGTTGTTTTGCTCAATCTTCTTTCACGGACCGATTCGACGCAGCTCGAACATCCTTTGCATGAACGGCGAACGAAGCGCGGGCATCCACATGTCGAACATACGGCGTTGTGCCTCTTCACGTGACACCAACAGGAACTGGTCCCTGAAAACGACATTGTCATTATGCCCGCCCTTGAAAGTCCACGTCGCTATCGTCTCGTCGTCAAGAAACTAACGAACCAGCCACGACGTTTGGCAATTCCGGCCCATACTCGGTCGCAGCGAATGCTCCTCTCCAACAACTTCTTCCACACCTGAAAATGTTCTTGTTGAAGACAGATGCATTGTCCTTCAAGTTATAGAGAATATTGAATTCGAAAAATAACGAGAAGCACGAAGTGTGCTAATGACATTCGTGAAAAGCGCGCTCGTCCCAGCATGAGAAATGGCTGTCAGACACACCTGGCAAGTAGCGAGCTGGTCGCGCCACGCCACGGAAACACGCTCACTATGGCGCAACGAAGGCGCGTCGAGGTACGTGAGAACGTTGTCCGAGAGTGCATCTGAAGAGAATTCCCACTTCCGGAAGCAAGAAGAGCAACGAACATGGAAGAGTGGCAATGAAGTCTCTTTGAAGCATCGGACGGATAACGTTCTGAAGGGCACCGAGCTGAAGATGCGTGAGAGTTGGCAGTACGAGACGATGAAGGAAATCGGCGCGCTCCGACGGAGACCAACGAGCGAAAGCCTGAATCCAAATTTTAGTACTTCGCACTAAACGTTCTAAACGATAGTAAAAGAGAGTCGGCCAACCTGGAAGACTTCGGGCGAGTGCAGTATGTAGTCCATTGACAACACCGGCTTCTCGGCTACTTCACCCAACGTCAGATCCGCCAAATCTGTGGTTGTCGTCGTCTAAATGGCAAGTTTAGTCTAAAAGATGAAAGCGAACAAGTTCTGGTGTTGAAGCGCTTGTTGACTCGCCAGCTGCACCGTCTTCATCGTGCATGTGCACGTCTTCCGCCGCGATGGCGATAGCCGGCGCTGGCGGCGGCGGCTCCTCGTCCGTCGCTGCGGTCGACGACGGCGCACGCATGCTCTCTACCACCGTCGTTCCCTTTGTACACTCTAAACAAACACGTGTGAATGGCGCGTGTTCCTTGAGGCAGGGGAACAGCAAACACACGCACGCTAGACACCAATAAAAGATAAGCACAATTCATCATTCCGACCACGAAAAACTGACGAAATTCACGAATTTCAATGTCATCTTTAACATTTTCTTCACTTATTAGATGAACAATTCCTTCTGCTCCACAAACATCCAACAAAGAAGACGGAAAACAGGAAGGAAACAGGGAAGATTGCGCAAGAACCGGCAGAAAGTGTACCGGGCGTGACTCGCGTGCGAGACTGCGCCAGCGAGGCGCGCGTTTGGCGCACACCGTGTGCGCGCCTTTGAGAGCGTAGTCTCAATTGGTCTTCGTCGTTTTACGCCACAGCGCTTCACACGCGCGTGTTTCGAACGATGTCAAGTCTTGTGCCGGGCTCTCAGCCGAGGAGGTCGACGCGTGCCACACGAGATGCACCCGCTTACGTTCGAATTCTACCAAATCGACGAGGTTTTTCGAGATTTTTGCTTGTTTCTCAACGAATTCTTATCTTCCAGCTGACGCTCGCGCCGTTCAAGAGGAAGTCCTGCTGCAGGAAGAGTTGACCAACTCGCGCGAGGTCGATCTCAATGATGTCGCTGATGAAGTCGAGGTTGAAGCCATTTTTTGCTTTGAATGATGATATCTTTCAGGTGGAAGAAGAAGTATATCCGAGCTATTCGGGCGATATGTCGACCGGGCGTCGTGTTCTTGCACCGGCAAAGGTGCTTCTCACTGAGGAGCGACTTCAATCCGAGCCCGTTCTTTATGCGCCTCTCGGTCGCCGTCCCAATCGAAAGCGACCAATCAAAGGTTGTCACTTTTTTCGCTTGTTTTCTATGACGCAAGAGCGAGATGATTCCTTTGTCAGAAAGAATCAAAAGAATTCATAAATGGGAGATGAAGTGGAAGTAGATTAAAACAACTATATAAATGTGTAACATGTTGTTTTTTCAGTTGATAACGATGGACCACCGGAACTCGAAGTTCAAGATGGAAAGCTGGCCTCGTCAAGTGTCAACAATCTTCGTCCTCACTTCCAAATGTATGCCAGTGCACAAATGAAGAAGGTTTGTGCTCCTAGCTCCTTGCAGTGATAAGTCGATCAGGTGGAAGCAGGTCTCCAAGAAATGGCCGAGATCGCAAAACGCGAGCGAATGGATCACATTCAACAAGATGAGCGTCAGCTTCGCCTTCAGCGTGAATTGAACGTCGACCAATACGTTATGACAGAAGGCGGAGATGAGGAAACCGAAGAGATGGAGCCACTCGAGGTAAACTTCTTTGTTTTGTCATTGAAAGACAGATGATGGAAGTTCAACGTGAAAGTGATGAAGAAGATGTGTTGAGCCATGACAGGCATCAAGAGATTCACGTGTTTGGTGAATGGCCGCTGTATTGGGATCGTCCAGTCGACTTTCAGGTAATATCTTTTTAACTGTGCGAGACTGTTTTAGGAAGCCTGTGACATTATTTTGGGAATTCGTCGAGTGCCCGCGGCGAAGATGTGCACAATAGTGCCACAAGGTTATCGTGGCGAAGGAACTTTCATCATCGATCTTCGTGGCTTCACCAATAGACATGATGTCGGTCTCGATGGTCTCGGATCTTGGGGTTCGTCGATTATAAACCCACAACCATGAATGTTTAGGCAAACCTATGGGACGCACAAGATTCTTCACAATGGAGGACGATCGAGCCGTGCGTGCCGATGACGGCCACGGTCATCTTCTCACACCGAGTTACACCTTCAAAGTCATGTCGAAACGCTATGAACATCCACAGACGACAGCCGCCGATGAAGGCCGCTCCAAGTTCATCAGAAAGGTGTGTCTTCTTCACAAGAATATGAACCTGAACTTCAGATCGTGACTGGGAATCTATCGCCTGAGCGTCGAGAAGCCGTTGCTATTGCCGTTCTCACGTATGAATGGGTTGGAGAACCTTTCGATTTCACCGTCTCAAATAGTAGTTCAAATATTTTTGTTTGAAAGTTTTTGTAGCTGCTGTAAGACCACGTAGAGCGACGGATGTGCCGCAGTGCGGTTCCAAGTCATGGGAGGCCGCTTCCTTCAACGCCCCTTCAACGGGTCTCTCTGCGGGTGTTTCACTCGAGACGCCTCTCTTTGCCACGGGTGCCGTCGACTTCGGCGCGGCCGCCTCAATAATTCTCGGTGGAGAACACATAGAATTCAACAAGTTTGTGTTCAATTATTTCCTTTTACATTGGATTTCAGAGTGTGTTGTCGAGTACCACAAAGTTATCGTGAGAACGGCACCTTTATCGTCGACGTGAGGAATCTGAGCAACGACTCGGAGCTTCGTCGAGATGGAAATGGCGTTTGGGGCAAGCCGGCTGGCAATTCACGATATTACAAGTACGATCCAGCCACTGGCGATGCGGTTCGTGTGGATCGCGGCAATAAGCTCATTGAAGGAGCCGACTACGATATTCAGGTTCCTTCTTTGGATATTCAAAAAGATTGTGAGGTTTAGATTCTGGCGAAGCGCTATGAGCATCCTTCTGTTGGTGGACGATTCGTGAGGAAGATCTACACGGCGAGGACACCAAGTGGAGAGTCAGCGATCATGACGACGACCCTCGCCGTCATCACTTACTACTGGAAAGGAGCGCCTGAGCACTTCTCGGCCGGCCCCCAACGAAGGATCCTCACCAAACCAAGGAGTGACGTCCTCATCGAAGCCAACGTTCAAGAAGAGGATCAGCCGGGACCTTCAGGAAATGCGAAAAGAACTCGTCCCAATGGTTGGTTTCATTATTAGAAGGAATTATGGTCCAGGAGGGGCGGAAGCGACGATGGCGGATGAGGCGACGCTCAAGACGTTGGTCCTTCGCAAGTCTCTCGAGAACCAAGAGCGCTTTGCGGCCAACCTTGATCGAATCGAAGCGTTCCTCGATCGCTTCGAGAGGGCCGGAGATGTCTTCTTAGATCAGGCATGCGTAGAACTTCCTCGAGATCTACTGGATTTATATAGATTTGGGCAGCGACTGCTGGCCAGCGACCAGAAGCGGAAGTCCTCATCGACGAGGGCGTCGTGGGTGAGCAGCCAGTGCCTGAAGTTTACGCGCAGGACTATATCGTTCGTTGAGATGTCTGGATTCTCTGCCCTTACTAGCTTCATGAATAAATTTCATTTGCTGTCAATTTTACGCTTGGAACTGATTTTGAAGTGATGATGAGTTTCATTGCTCATAAGTATCGAGGGGAAGTTGTGAGCCAAGGTACTCATGGACCTGTCACTTCAGGGAACGCATCTTTAGTTTGTGAGCTTCGCGAGAGGTCGTCACAATGTGGGCGAGATGAGATGCAGCTCCATTAATGAAGTGCCTTTGCTAAGACGCCTTCTTCTATTGAGAGTAAAGATTCAATCGAAGAGAACTCGAGAGGAAAACGCGCTTTAGCTCGCCATCCAGGTTTCTGTCGTGACTGCATGAATCGAGACTAACTCTCTTCCAGGGAATTGAAATGAAACTACGCATGATGGTGGTTTCTGTGGCGAGAGCCTTTTTCAACGAAAGGCGAGTCATCCTTCTGCAAGGACGTCGAGTATCCGTCTTCTTAGTTCGTCCCTACTCTCAGCCCTTCTTCAAGGTTCGTTGTGGCGCTTTTGTATTGGTCGAAGGTTGTCCCAGGCTTGGGAAGTTCTTTCGTTCTTCTCCATAAAGCACTGAATTGAGGCCGAACTCAATGTTTCGTCCTCTTTCTAGTGATCCCTCTCTTTCTCTCTTTGCTGTCTCGTGCCAACTCTTTTCTGTTCAAATCTTCGAGTAATTGCAGGCAGAGACAGTTTCTGGTGTGAGGAGCGTCGAACGCCAGGGAGGGCCGATGCTTCAAAAGCAGTATCGTCTCAAGGTCTCGGATTACTTGCGCGTCTTGGCTGATCCAGTAATCGAAGAGGTGTGTGCCGCTTCCTGGTCACTGTTGTTTAGAAACTTGCACCCCTGCGCGCTGCCGTGAAAGAGATGGGAGACGTGGTGAAGTCCCTGAAAGAGAAGGGCGCGCCTAAGAACGAAATTCACGAGGCCGTCGTCGAGCTGAAGGCGAGGAAGAAGAAGCTCGAGGAAGAGGAGCTCGCTCTTGCCCCGAAAGAAGCTTCATTTGATCGTCTCAAGCTCGAGAATCTCATCAAGCAGCGCTTCTTCTATGATCACGTAAAGAATATCCTGTTGGTGAGATGCTGTGGTGTTTAGAGTTTTCCCATTTACGGAGGTGTTTCGGGTCTCTACGACTTAGGACCGTTGGGATGCGCACTCAAGGTCAACATTCTCTCGGAATGGCGAAAACACTTCGTTTTCGAAGAGAGCATGCTTGAGGTAGAATGCACGGCGCTCACTCCTGAGCCAGTTCTCAAGTAAGTCATTCAGACGTTCGTTTCATTCGACTGTAGGGCATCGGGACACGTGGATCGCTTCTCGGATTGGATGGTGAAAGATGTGAAGACGGGCGAGTGCTTCCGTGCTGATCATCTCATCAAGAACCAAGCTGAGAAGACTCTCGCTGAGAAGAAGACTTCGGCCGAGACCCGAGCTGCTCTCGAAGATGTGCTCGCTCGCCTAGAGGGATTCGACGAAAAGGACATGCAAGAGGTTTTGTTTGCTCTTCTGAGTGAAGTTAGCTTCCAGGTCATCAAACGTTTCAAGTGGAAGTCGCCGACTACGGGCAATGATCTCACCGAGCCGATGGTCTTCAATCTGATGTTCTCCACTCAGGTTCCTTTCCCCGCCTCCACCGTAATCGTCGTATTTCAGATTGGTACGACGGGAGACTCCAAAGTTTTCCTGAGACCCGAGACGGCACAAGGAATTTTCGCGAACTTCAAGCGTCTCCTCGAATTCAACCAAGGAAGGCTACCCTTCGCAGCGGCGCAGATCGGACTCGGATTCCGTAATGAGGTTTCGCCTCGTCAGGGACTTATTCGTGTGCGAGAGTTCACAATGTGCGAGGTCGAGCACTTCGTCGATCCGGACAACAAGCGACTTGCCAAGTTCGCCAAGGTACTTCATTGCCTTCTGGATTAACAATAAGACAAAGTTTTAGGTGCGCGACTATCCTCTCACTCTCTTTTCTGCTTGCAATCAAGTGGACGGACAGCCAGCCGAGAGTCTGAAGATTGGCGAAGCTGTGGACAAGAAATTGGTGAACAACGAGACTCTCGGATACTACATGGCCCGCGTGCATTCCTTCCTCGTCAAGATCGGAGTGGATCCGAGGCGACTTCGATTTCGTCAACATCTTGGCAATGAGATGGCCCATTATGCTGAGGTTGGAAGAGTTTTAGTGAAGGAATATGAATGTTAGGACTGCTGGGATGCAGAGATCCTCACTTCCTATGGATGGATTGAATGTGTTGGAATCGCGGATCGAGCCTGCTATGATCTGCATCAACATCACAAGTAAGCAAGGTTGCGCTTTCTTGCAATTTTTGAATGCGGCAACCATTCTTCCTTCGCCTGCCTAACCACAATGGTTTTAGAGCAACTGGTGTCAAGCTTGTGGCAGAAAGGAAATTGCCCGCTCCCAAGGAGGTCGCTGTTGTTGAAGCTCAGCCGGCGATGGCTGTGCTTGAAAAGTCGTTCAAGAAGGACGCAAAGCGCATCCAAGTCGCCTTGGCCGCCCTCTCTGAGGCTGATGTGGAGGCGCTCGAGAAGCAACTTCAAAGCGCCGGTTCTTACGAGTTGGCCGTGGACTCGGACAAGTTCACACTCACCAAGGAGATGATCAAGGTTCAGCGCATCAAGAAAACCGTTAGTCGAGTGCCTCGAACTACAATTTGACTCAACATTCTAGGTGCATGCGGAGGAGATCGTTCCGTCGGTGATTGAGCCTTCGTTCGGAATCGGGCGCATCATGTATGCTGTCCTCGAGCACGCCTTCCGTGTTCGTGAAGGAAACGAACATCGAATTGTAAGCTTTCTTCTTCAATGAATGAGTCTTTTAGGTGCTGATGTTGAAGCCACTCGTGGCTCCGATCAAGTGTTCGGTGTTGCCGATCTCTTCCAACAAACGATTCGAGCCCCTCATTGACGCTGTTCATGAAGAACTCGCGAAGTTCGATATCTCGCACAAAGTGGTAAGGATTGATTCTCGGAATCGGAAATTGGAAAAGTACGTAGATATTACTGTTTGATTCCAGGATGACTCGGCTGGATCTCTCGGACGGCGCTACGTGCGGACTGACGAGATCGGAATTCCCTTCGGAGTGACAGTGGATTTCGATAGTGAGGAGCAGCCACACACCGTCACTCTCAGGGAAAACGTCTCCATGGGGCAAATCCGTCTCGAGGTACTTTTCTTTTCCATCTCGAAGTGGCTCTTAGATCGGGGAACTTGGACAAACGGTGTCGGACTTGATCACCGGACGCCTCAGCTGGTCGGAGGCGCAGCAAAAGTTTCCCAAGTTCGAGGCGAAGGCGGACTGAGAGTGACCGTAGGAGGATGTGTGCTAGCAGGAATTCAACGTTGTTCATTGTTTCTTGTTCTATTGATATGATCAGAGGACTTCAAATATTATTCTGGTGCCTTTCTTTGTTGAGATCTGGATAAATATGGTAGTACATATCTCCAAAACTAGCATCATGGAACACAATTGTTGGCAACTTTGACTCTGTAAATGGGGGACGAGAAGGCAAGGCAAGAACTGTAGTTACTGTCTAGGCGAAATGAGACCCAGACGCAAACATCACACATCTTCGTGAGAGGCTTACAATCGTTCGAGGAGAACAAGCGACGAGGAGAGGAAGTGCACTTGAATTGGCTGGCCTCTCTATCTCTCATGCAAGCAATCAAAAATCAAGGATGCTCTAACTTGACAGAGGGCCCAGGACTTGACCGAGCACTAAATCGTCTCATGACTCATGACCGGGTCGACTAAGGTCTGCTGTAACTATTGAGAAGGCCTTGGCCGGGGCCGTGAGATGTTTGTATTAGAGCAGGTGTCATCTGCCCTGTCGAAAGTTCAACTAACTGCCGCGCGCAACTTATTGCTGCTCGACGACCATAAGGAACGAAGCCACAGAAAGAAGATGAGAAGCGAAACTGCACAGAGTTCGAGATGACCAGAGTGTCGATATACTACGAAGAGATGCGAAGCCCACAGCCGCAGCCCAACCAAATCGCAATGAACATCACATTCACCAGTTCAGCACGAGTGGTAAGGCGACGTCTGAGGATCTCGCGACATCAAGACAAAACTGCCGATCTCGATGTCCTCTTCCCTTTTATGTCCTCTCATATCGTTCTTGCTCCCGCCCCTTCAATATTCCAGAGGCAAGAAGTTTACGCGATAAGATATTATTATTCCTTGTTATCTCATAGTTTGTCCTATATGCACATACAACAAGGCCTGTGAATAAAAACAGTCAACACGATGTAAAACCGGCTAGAAGAAACAGTGCTGTGTTAGTTAACAACAGCGTTCACAGCCATCGACGGCTCACCTTCCTCGTCTTCGCGCTCCTCCGCCATGGCGCTGACCTCGGAGAGCTGCTCCGCCTCGTCCAGCTCCTCTTCTTCCTTCTCCGAGGTCGCCTCCTCGTCTCCCTCATCCTCGATCTTGACCTTGCCCTCGTCGTACTCGATCTTCGCCTTGTCGTCTTCTTCAACGATCTTCAGCTCGTTATCTTCACCCTCCTTGCTCTCCACGTTCTCTCCGTTCACCGGCTCCGTCTTCATGTGGCACGTCAGCTCGTGGCGTGCAAGCCACACGTTTCGACGGAAGTGAGCACCACAGCTGAAAGACAACAATTATGATGAGAAGGGACTTTAGATGAATGAAGGAGGGAACTTACTGGCTGCACTCGAAGAGGGTCGCTCCCGAGCTGCTTGTGTCGTGCGTCTGGCGGTGGACGCGCAGATCGTTGGCGCGAACGAAGCTCTTCTGACACTCCTGGCACACGTACCTGAAACAACGATTTCTTTTCTTTTTGGTCACTGACGAGATACTTATAGAAACTTGAATAAAGAAAAACTCACGGACGAAGATGCGTGTGGTTGGTACGAATGTGAGCGGCGAGAGCCTTCGGACACTTGTAGCCGGGATGCTCACAACCCTGTAAGCAGCGAGAGTTGCCAAAGATGGAGACGGAGAATAACCTCGAAGGGGCACTTGTGAACGAAGTTGAGATGGACCATCTTGTAGTGACGACGACGACCGCTAGCACGCGTGAACTTCAAACCACAAGTCTCGCACTCGAACTTGCGCTCATCGACGCTAAAAAGACTAATACCTCAGATACAACAAGACATACAGATGCTGGCTAGCAATATGCTCCTTGAGAAGATCGTAGCTGGCGAAGGTCTCATCGCAGCCCTGGCAAATGGCCACCTCTTCGTCGTTGCTTTGCGTTGACATCAGCGAGTCCACCTTGAACATTTCGAATTTCATTTCAAGAACATCTTGACTAACCGTCTTAGCATCAAGATTTTCCTCATCGTCCTCGTCCGAAGTGACATTCGGGAGAGCGGACTGCGTCGAGGTCTCCGTCGTCTCTTTGTTCTTTTCCGATTCAACGGTCGTTTCTTTCACCAAAACTGGCGCTAAACCAAGTGTTTCTAGAGCAGACGAAGAGTCTCACGATTGTCCTGTGAGTCAGAAGCAACCACAGCAACAGGCGGCGGCACCGATGGCGGAGGAGGAGCAGCTTGCTCTTGCGCTTCAGCAAGACGCACCGCGTTCAGCTGCTGCTGCTGAATCTGAAAATCATTCCTTTCTAGACGAAAAGGAAATAAAACCTGAGGCATGGAGGCCATGTTGGTAGTAGCAGCAACTAGAGCCGAGAGCAGAATCGAGTTCAGATTGCGAACCTAAAAGCAATTTGAAATACACTTTTCGAAAACCTCGAACGAACCTCAGTGAGTTGACGATCCAAGAAAGTGATCGTCTGATGAGCGAGGGCGAGTTGCGCCTCACGGTTCAGAACACGAAAGCCTAAACCAAGTAGCTAATAGCGTGAGGAAACGAACGATTCAAATCGATATCCCAGAAGTTAAGAGGAGGAGAAGGAGCCGTCGGCGCAGTCGTGGGCGAGCCGCTGAACGTCGACGCTCCTAGCGAAGTCGAAAATGCAGCGAAAGCCGATTGCGGCTCCGCAACGTCCGCAGGACGCATGGCCTGGAATTTGTAGTTGAGATGGATAAAAATCACAAAGAAAGAAAAGACATGAAAATACAAGAAACTGGAGAAGAAACCTGGGAGGCGGCAGCACGATAAAGCGACTCGATGAAATTCACCAGCGATGGCGACGTGGCTTCCATTAACTTTCTCTAAAGCACAAGAAAAACTTCACAAAAAAAGAAAGCAACGAAGCAAGGCATCAAAGAACGCAACTAAAAAAACAAACCGCTCAGCACGAGCGTACCGAGCAGACTGATCAAAACCACACGCAAATTTGACCTACTCTCAAAGCGCCAAGCGCATTTCTCCTTCTTCCCTCGTTCCTGCCAAGAGAAAGAAGCTATTCGAACGGTCCAAAGTGCTTGGATTTCTTTGGTGGATGCACGAGTATAAAGTTTCTGTTATTTAGTCGGAGGCCAGAATGAAACATTGTTCAGCGGGATCGATCCTTCGACTTCTCGGCTGACTCCACAATGAACCGTCCTGTTTGGGCCAACAAGAGCTTGTCCCTTCTTTTCTCCTTTTTCTTTCCCTGTACCTTCCCCCTCTCCCCACTGTCCCCAACCACCTTCCTCGCATGCCATATCTTTATCGGAAACGGAGTGTTCGGGGATGGGCGGAGGAGGCGGCGT
>JAQIXL010001282.1:0-19245 GCA_034700245.1 Poikilolaimus oxycercus
TTTGCCCAAATTTTTGGCACGCCGATTTCGCGTCTCCCATCGGACCGAACTAATTTCCCTTGCGCGACTCGCCGTGTATGCAACTGCCTTTCGTTCGAACGAAGAAAGAGAGTTCGTGTTTCGCGCGCGCGCGCATTTTTGAAACAGCTGTCGCCAAGTGGGATGTTCCAACGTGGCAGCCTGGCACCGACCGCCTCCAGTATTTTCGTGGGACTTCTCATTGGTTTCTCCTCTCGCCGCTCGCTCGCTCGTCGACTTGAGATGACTTCAAATCTCCCCCTCTTTCTCTTTCTCTGTTCGAATGCCTTTTGGTCAATGATGCACGATAGCCTCTTTGCCTCTTGTCCCGCTATTTCACAAAGATGAAAACCCCTGGGGGCAATGGCACTGACTCGACTCACAATGTCCGATTCAGAACACTGTCTTCTAGACCGGCGTGAATTGACCTTGTAAAAGGAATTTTGCTTGCTTGTCGCGGCCATAAATGCTCTGTGTGAATGCAACGCGAATTATATGATTGATATGGTACCATCACTTTTCAGTGCCTGCTGCCACGATTGCAATGGCTGAACAGGATCTTCAAGCTGCGATTCGTCGCATCGAAGATCAACAAAGCATGCTTCTTTATGAAAATAACTCCGATCATCTCCTTCTCGCTGCTCAAAACACTGCTACTCATAGAAATTTGGTCAATGGCTTCTTGCATTTTTCAACAGCCTTTTTAGTTGCAACTGACTCAAGCTGTCATCATCAAGACTGCAGACCTTCATCGTGAGATCACGACTAAGACCGCAGGCCTCTATCGAGAGGTCAACGGTCTAGAAGATATGCTTGTCACCATCGCTCAGGCTCTCCACACCAGGGACGAGCGGATCGTAGGGCGGATTAGCCGTGCGGAAGTCAATCTTGGCGTCCTTCTTGATGCTCAGGAGAGGGATATCATCCCCAGAACCGCCATGGAAGCTGATATTCGGGAACTGAACGCCGACACTCGGGAGATCGGGGTAAGGAGGAAGTATTGAGATCATCACTCGCAATGTTTATTTCAGTTTACCCTCAACGCTCTTCAAACTCATTTCACAGAGATAGAAACAGATCTTCGGGCCGAGAGCGCACATGTTGCGCGTCGCGTTCAAGTGCGTTTGAGCTGTATTAACCTGCTAGGTGTTCAATATAATATGTATGTAGTATTTGTTACGTTTTATCAACACACCGCTCACAAAACAATTGATGCCAAAGGTTGGGCACGCAGAAAATCTGGGGCAACTCGCGGGCGACGATCCGGCGAGACGGCCGGCCATTCGCGAGAAGCTGAGCCGCGAGTGGCCGAATCCTCGCCGGCGACTCGCCGTCAGCTACCAGAACAATTATCCGCAGGGCAGGTTAATAAAAGTCTTGTTTTCAGAACGTTGAAGCTGAAATTGCTGCTCTTAGTGCGCAGCAGAGTAGTCTCGGGCAAGCTCAAACGGCTCCGGCTCGAGCGTTTCAAGGCACCATAAACGAAGACTATCAGGTAATCGAAAATCTCTGTTTATTTTTTTTTGCTATTCAGTTAGTGTGAAGAAATTCAGCACTCTGAAGAAACAATTTTATTTTGCTTGCTACGATAATACAAAAAAAACGAGTTTAGGCAATAATCGACAGTCTTCGTCAGCGACAGGCGGACTTGGAATCTCAACTTGCCACTCAAATCGCTCTTCAGGCAGAGCTTAACGGCCTAAAATCTCAGCTTAATCAACTAGCCGCCAAGGTAGCAAAACAGCACGAGCTTGAAGCTGAAAATCAGGTGAGACGCAGTTGGCAGATTTTTTAAAGTGAAAACTTGTTCAGGCTCAGATAATCTTGTTTTGCCAACGCTTCGGGCAGTTTGTGATTGAGCTCAATGAGCTGACGAGTATGGTCGAGGAACAACGTCAACTTGAAGCCGAGAATAAGGTGAATTGTGAATCTTTCTGAAGGATTGTTTATTTTTAGGCACTCATCATTGACTTGTTTTGTCAGCGTCTCAGAGACGAGTTATCTTTCCGCGAGCAGATGGCCAACATGGAAGCCCGACAACGGGAACTTGAAGCTGACAATCAAGTGAGTTCTCCAGCGAACTCCGACGATTCAATTCTCATCAGGCGCTTCGAGCCGACATTGCTTCTCTGCAAAACGCTCACAATCAGAACGCGAGAAAAGTCACCTCGATCGTCACTCACCACCATGTAGTTCACCAGAACAATCTCTCACCGTGTTCCATTCGTCAACAACTAGGGGTGACGGACATTCTCGAGGGGATTGGCAGATTGACGATTGATGCGGTTACGAAAAATCCTTTGACTACTCTAATAGGCGAAGCTCTTGAACCTAACTCCTGCTATGCCACCGCCACATCACTGCCAATGTATCGTGAAAACAAGTGATCAACTCGCTTGAGAGTGAATTCCACTGATCAATTTCTATTGCAATAAAGAACTCTTCGTTACGTATTAATTCCTATCATTATGTCCAAAGTCTTCATTGGCGTAGCTGATTGTGTGATGGTCCATTTCCACATGTTGCGAACCCATAAAGGCAAATATGTAGTTGTGCATTTGAACTTTCGCTTTCTTCCTTGCTTTCGAAGTTCAATCCTGAATCGCTTTTTTGTTTCGTTCTTCAGAGCGCTGCCTGCCATCTCCACGACGCGGTCTTCGCTCAGCCGTTGGTGTTGCCGGGCGCGAAGCAGTTGCTCATTCCGAGTCGAGCTGGCCGTCTTCACATCGTGGAGATGCCTGATCTCATCGAGTCGACGACGATGCTCGCTCCTGAGGAAAGCTTCGTGAAGGCGGCGCAGATCGTCGGCGACTCGATGCTTCTCTCGTCGACGACGGGACACATCTTCCTTCTCCACTACAAGCAGTCGAAGTGGCAGACGAGGTCGTCGAAGAGTCTCGCCGAGGCCGTTCAAGTCCTCAAGATCCGCGGTGAAGTCTTCAGCAGTGTCTTGGTGTTGGAAGACTCTTGGGTGGTCGGATCTCGTGACGATTGGGTGAGATGCTATTCGGTGAACCCCTATCTTACGGCAATAAACCCGCCGGGTGACTAATACTGATAAGAAGCGAACACGCAGTCCATGTCGACGTGGAGAGAATGACATGGTGCTTCGACCAAAAAAGGTTTTAGACAAACTTTGGTAGAGTTTGGGAACGGGGCACGAAAGATGTTTCCATCAATTTAGAGTCGTAATAGTCATAACTACACTACCACACTAGTTCATAAAGCTTCCCTTATTCGTCCGGAACGATAAACTTTGTCTTGATAAGCCGTTTTCGATTGCGCATTCTTGTTAGTAGAACCGTTGAGAAAGGCAGCCTCGTTCCCAAATTCTCTCGGCCCAGACTCTGACTTACAATTCGACGTTATCATGCCGACCAGCGAGAGTGATCATCCACTTGAAAGATTTCAGCAGGTTCGATTTCAATTTGCTCATTTCCGTTTCCTTTAGATGGGCCTTCGTGACAGACCGGCGAGTGATAACGCGTTGAGCACCCCAGCGATTCCTCCAGACAATCAGGTAAGAAATGACGCAACAAACGACAAATGTCCGTTCTTAGCACTATCGTCAGTTGGCCGAACAGAAAATCGTCGAAAACGAGGTCATTTGAGCTATTCTGACAATGGCATTTACAAAAATTATTTTCAGAGACTGAAAAACGATGTGCGTATTTTGTCTTCGGAAAACAAGGTAGGGGCAGGATTAAACCCTCAGAAGAATAATATGGCAGGAACTGATGGAAACAGTTCGCCTTATCCAACAACGCATCACCACTCTCGAAGAACTCACTCAAAATCAAGGCCGTCAGATTGAGGAGCTGAAGAGCAGCAACCATGGCTTACAGAAGACTAGCAACCGACGCAAGAGAGAATTAGAGGTAAGTTCAATGCGATATTTGCTAATTTGCTATTTAAAATATTGTATATTTATGTTTGCTTGCAGGATGCCGCAAGAGAGAAACACAACCTTAAGAAAAGCAACGAGATCCTCAAGCGCAGCAACCGCGCAAAGGATTCTGAGATGCGGGTAAGTTGAAAACGCAGCAGTGGGCTCAAATGTCAAAAATGAGTTTATAGGGCTCTAAAACTAGAGCGATGAATAAATACATGCTTACAGAAACTTTCGAGGAACAGCATGGGACGAAGCCATCAACAAAGCGTCGAACGACTTGACAGCAGCGAACATGAAATCGCTCTTGATGACGACTACGATGACGACACTGAAATTGAACAAACCCGAGCAAGGATTAAATCTGATCTACTAAATGCTACGGCAACACAAGGTACAATGCATTGCCCAACGAATACGTCGAAAACAAACTTGATTCAACATCATGAGCAGTAAGATTAGAGTGACGCTTTGAGTTTGGTGTTCTTGTAGTATTGTCTTGGTGTGCTTCAGATTCGGCCGGATCATCAAGTCGTCTACCACATAATGCCATCCGAGGCATTCCGCAAGCCTCTGACGAAAGCTCCACGTAAACCTTCGTCGTTGTCTAACAATAAGCCTTCCGGTGTTTTCCATTCTATACATGTTAAGGATCTTTTCTTGTATAAAACGTTCAGCACGTGCACATGATGGCATGCACATATATCGTATTTCAATTACAACGCCAGTCAACTGAAAATTCGCAGTTTGGCAACGTTCCAAGGATTCGAAATCGATATTCCCACACGTGGAAGGAACCGCGTCGCTTGTACAGTGCGTCAGCGCGATTGCGAAACGATAAAGTAGTGTCCTTGCCTTTGGGCGGGTAGGGAGACGCCATCACGCTATCACGAAATGTATGTGTTTTGTCTCTCCTAGTGAGAGAAGAGATATTGAGGTGGACGGGCGAGCCCTTTTGAAGCGATCAATTGGACTAATGAATTCTCAGGTCAGTAGTTCTGTTTCCTTTATTGTTTGCAGGAAGATGCTGACTTAGTGACAAATGTTGCGCATTATGAATTGGATGCAATCGATACCTCTAGTCCCAGACCAACAGCCTCGAGTAATCGTCTCCTTAGGATATTGCCGAAGAAACGGAGAAATTGTGCGACTTGATAAATTTTCAAAGAAACTTTTTAGTGACCGAATATTGTCCTGTGCCTGACTGTGTTTCGTCAAATCCCCCACACATGCTGCGGGAAATACCAATGGATGAAAAGAGCGGCTTTAAACGATATACGAGACAAAGTCGTCCATTTGCTGACCTTCAGTGGGAAGTGGTTAGGAATCTTTTTCTAACGTTTGTTTTAAGACGAGAAACAACCCCGAAAATCGAAAACCAATTAAACGACGATACAAAAACCTCAAATGGGTTGGCAACGGTGCGTTTGGAACAGTTGTGTAAGTTTCGCAACGCTAGCGGGTTTGAAGCTGGCGGGCTTTATTGATCGAAATAGCTGATAACGGTCGTTTTGGCGGGGGTCTGTCAGAAAGGCGGGGGTCTGTCTCTGTCAGAAATACTGGAGCGGTCGAGCTAACGTCTTTAATGAGCTTTAAAACCGACTTTGAAAGCAGGATGCTTTATCAATGGTTAGGGTTCCGAACAGAACCGAATCAAAACCGAAAAAACCGATTTTTCAGATAATCGATAAATCGATAAACCGAAAAACCGAAAAACCGAATTCTTAGAAAACCGGTTTGACGAAAGATGCTTGACACTTCCGCCTGTGGTTGAGTATGAATGAAATATCACACAGCTGGGCACA
Organism: Poikilolaimus oxycercus; assembly: GCA_034700245.1. Taxonomy (NCBI): domain Eukaryota; kingdom Metazoa; phylum Nematoda; class Chromadorea; order Rhabditida; family Rhabditidae; genus Poikilolaimus; species Poikilolaimus oxycercus. Next base: position 5,713 of record JAQIXL010001282.1, read on the forward strand.
ACAATAAGCGTGTGGTTTCTCCTATGCACGGAAAACCTAGGAAAAAGGACACATAAACTCGCGTTCATTTTTGGAGAGTGTAACTAATCTTATTCCGCAGTAGTTTATTTGGCGTTCAACTGAAGTCTTTAGTGATTATAAAGACCCTGGCTCCTAATTCGACGCGTTTTCTATGGCAGTCTGCTAGAGTTACGCCGCAAATCGTACCGAAAAACCGATTATTTTTACAAACCGATATACCGAAAAACCGGTTTGCAGAAAATCGATAAACCGAAAAACCTATTTTCCTGAAAAACCGGAAAACCGATAAACCGATAAACCATTTTTCGAACCGATTCGGAACCCGATCAATGGTTAAACCGGGATCGTTGAAACTTCTAAAAGCAGAAAGGGCCTCAATGATGTGTCCCCCAAAAAGGCAGAAAGGGTCATTTCTACTAGAATATTTTGCACTAGAAAGTGCAAAATGGCGTTTTTCGCCTTGAGCGCCACTGTCAATCAAGGTTATGCGGCCAATCTCCTCTTTCCGAAGCAAACAGATGCGCCTTTGGCTCTTGCTGCTTCGCTTTGTAATAGAAATCGAAGTAGTACATCTGGAAAGGTCTTGGAACGGAGAACAAAACGTATTATTAAGGTTTTGTGGAACGCGCCTTCGACCCATTCTGCAGCAGTCCTTATGCGCAAAAGAAGCAAAAACAAAGACTCCTGCATAAGGGGTCGAAAGCGCGTTCCACAAAATCGGGAGTATTACGTTTTGCTCTCCGAAGAGGAACGGAGCGGACAACATGACAGCTTTTCTAGCAAAATGCTCTTGTCAATAAGAAGTTCAACATCTGCCGATTTGTGAAAAAAAAAGAAACCAAAAACAAAGCAAATGTCACAATTCGGACGCAGAGCCATTTTTGTTCTTTCAAGATAGGATAGATGGAAGTCTGCAGTCTTAGACTTTCAGGTCAGCCGTCGAAAAAACGTCTGGTGAAAAAGTGGCTATTAAGATTCTGCACATTAGAGAAGAAGAAGAATTGGATTATCAAGCTGCTTTAAGAGAAGTCACAATTTTGATGAATTTGCGACATTCAAAGGTAATCGCTATCGAGGTGCAAGTAAAACGAAATCTTGTTTTTGATTATACAATTTTTTGACGTATTTCTCGCATCACCGGATCATTCTACATTTATTTATATTGTGATGGAGTACGTCCCATCAACTCTCGAAACCATGACTCAGAACCTGAAGGCAAGTATAATATTTTCTTCAATATATTTAGCGATACAGCGGCAAAAGGACCGTTGTACTCATGGAATGCTTTCTTTGATCCTATATCAGCTACTACTAGCACTTTGTTATTTACAGCGACGAGGAATTATCCATAGAGTATGCTATGTGAAAAATTTGAATTTAAAATGTTTTAGGACATAAAGCCGAGTAATATTGGGATAAATGAAGATCGCGTTAAAATTTTCGACTTCGGAGTCTCACGAAGTATTGTCAGTAAGGGCGCGGGGCTTACCGCAGGTCAAGGAACGCCATTGTTTATGGCACCAGAGGCTTCTACTGAGGACTATGACTATAAAGGTCCGAGAATCAAAATATTTTCTTAGAAAACATCCTAGTTGATATCTGGTCGCTTGCGTGCGTCTTGATTCAACTTATAACTGTTGACCAACGCATGCCGAAGATCATTCGCTCAATACAGGATCGGAGGTACCCAAGTGATGATCTATTCGCAACTCTGATCCCCGATCACTACTTCAAGGATGGATGCGGAACGAAACGACGAACAGGTTACTGGCATTGAATGCTTACAAAGTAGCAATATTTTAGCAGATAACGCAAGAGACTTATTGAAGCGAATGCTCTATGTAGAGCCTTACAAGCGCTGGAGCGCTAAGGAGTGTCTTCGGCATCCTTATGTTAGCCAGTGGAAAAGATCGGAGCCTGATGACGAACCAGAAACCCCGCTTCTCGATAGTTCTCGTGATAGTGAATTTGACGAGCCGTCCACACTACCAGGATTTAAAAGTACATTTTTATTCAAGAAGTTAAGAATTTTGTAAAGGGAAGCTATTTGAGACTGTCATGAAGAACAATGTGGAAAAGGCAGCGCAGATCAACTATTCAAAAGTGACAGCCGCGCGGTGCGCTGATCAAGGACTGCGAGAGGATCTATGTTCTTCAAAACTCTCAGATTCTCAGCGACGTCCAAATGCAGGCATTTCACACCCACGAAAGAGGACCTTTTTTCCTACATCATCTTCCAACGAGTGCAAAATTGTCTCTCGTAATGAGCTATTGCATAATCCCCACGTACACCGTTTGAAGGCCAGGCCCATAGTACCACACAGAGTTGAGAAAGATTTGGATCCGCAGTCTTTAGTTGTCAAAAATCCAAATTTTTGCTCACCATTGGAAGGAATCTTCAAACGCCCTTCATAGTCTTTCGCGCAATGCGTGTGCTGTTAAGCATAAACTACAGTACATATCTCCAATGCCCATTTATACTTTTCGTTCTTTCAAAGTGTATTTTCTGCAAAATTGCTTAGCATTAGCAGTCTCGCAAGCCCAGAAGGGTTTATTGTACTTGTACACACTGTTGTCAAATTGTTGCGAGAATTTGTTTTTAATTATGGCCGAGAATATTCAGTTTCGTGCTAACAAAGTTTTATAAACCGTCAGCATTACCTTTAGTCTCGAACCCTAGTGTCGTGCACAGGTTTCAGCTGCCGTGGAGTGGCCACCTCCAAAAATGGCGACCGACTCTTCGTCGTTCAAGGCGAGAGAGAGGTTTGTGTGTATTCGGTGGTTCGTCCGCTTTCGCCTTCGCTTCGAGGGTCGTCACGTTGTTTGCTGGGTCGAGGTCCCTTCAGGTCTCCCTCTTCTCCCTCTCCCTCCTCGTCCTTCTTCTTCTTCTTCTGGTCGGGCGTGGTTGACTATTTTTGGGCAAGTCACGACGTTCGCTTGCGGGCGCGCGGGCGAGCGGTCGACGAAAGGAGGAGGGAAGGCCGCTACCGAGACCCTTCTACCCCCCCCCCCCACCCTCCTTCGACGAGATCGGCGCGCGAGCGACGTTTTTCGGCCTTTTTCGAACCGCGACGTTGAAGTTTGTTGACGACGATGGCCTGAAGGAGAAGAAGGAGAAGAAGGAGGAGAAGCTGAACGGGGAACAGGGGGAGAGAGAAGAGTGAAGAGAAACTGAAGGGAGGAGGCACCGAGAAGCTTCTTCTTCTCCTCTTCTCCTTTCGAACGGAGGTTTTGTTGATTTTTCCGTTTCTGAGGGGGGTCACGAGCGCGCGCGTTGCGCCACAACGCAGCGCGGGAGGCCCGAAAAGGAAAACCGAAAAAGCTGAAAGAGAAGAGAGAACTGAATGAGATGCAGGTAAAGGACTTCAAGAGAGGAGGGGGATGCGTGCTTGTAGTGCAATGAACGTGCAAGGCTGCAGAGGAAGAGTGTGGGAATGAAGGAAATGCAATTTGGTACAAAGAATGCAGGGAAAGTGTAAACGTAGTCAGCACGTGAAGGAGGACAGGAGCGAGGTACGAAGCACAATATTTGGATTCTACAAGAAGTCGAAGGAGAATGCAAGCAAGAAAACTCTCTACTCTTTTGTTGGCCATGAAACTAACAAGAAATGAAGTGATTTTTATGAGTGGACTGGGCACTTACAATTAGCATTGACTCGGCGATTTCTGAAGTTACATTTGCCTTGTGAAACTTGATTGTAAACGTCGTAGAGAATGTGGCACACTCTGAGCAAGTCGAATAATCCGCGCACTTACTTCATCTCTGAAACCGACAATCCAACTAAGGGTGCGCACCACATGACATTACTCCTTCCCTCCTTCTTCTCCTCATTCTCTCATCCTGAAACTTCTTTCCCCTTACAGGTCTTCCCGGATCACGGACTTCCCCATAAGGCGCCCACACTAAGAATTTTTCCGGAGGGTCGTGCGTTTCAGGTGAAACTGACCGTCTGTCGCAATTTGCTGAACAAAAAGCGCAACTTTCCGGACCTCCCGGAAAAAAGCCTAGAACAAAATTTGCAACAGACGGTCAGTTTCACCTGAAACGCACGACCCTCCGGAAAAATCCTTATTTCGCCCGCCTTACCGGGTGCCCCTTTACACTACGTTGTCCATAAAGCAAAATAAACCTTTTCCCCACAATTCCACAATTAGGCGAATGATTCGTGAGCGCCGATCTATTGGAGAGTTAGGAGGACAACGAAAGAATGGGTCTCAATTTGCCGTGCTCGCCCGACTCACAAGGCGTGGTTGGTGGCAAGGGGAGGATTTTCCGTTCTTCCAAGTCTCAAACATTAAGTCGAACGCGAAAGTTCCCGTCCGGCAAAGACCGAAAATCGGATTGAGGCCTCGAAGGATGTATTAACAACAGCTTAACGCACCAGTGAACGTCATCGTTTTATCAGGTGTATGCAAACAAACAAAAAACTGCTTCTGTTGCGAATTTTATGTTCGTCGCTAAAACGGGTGCGTTAACAAGCGAGTTTATTGTGAAAATAATCGACAAATTTGAGTGAGGGCGGCGCTTCGTCGAATATTGAAAGAAACTCTGCGATGCCAACAGTTCGTCAATCAAGCTTTCGCACGAGTTCAAAACTTGCTGCGGTACCTGTCAGTGACAAGCCTGCTTCTTTTATATAAAGCGATCAAAAGCCGAAGTGTGCAACCTTTTAGAGTTGATAGGCTGACTTCACTCTGCGCGAGATGCCGAGGAAGACGTGCGATGTTCCGAGAAGCGCTGCGAAGCGCGCCGCTCCTTGTTGGCCATCTCCTCGGAGACAATAATCCAGAAGCATTTGACCAAAAGCACTTCGCCCCTTTGCGACCGTCGTCCGCCCAACGTCACTCATAATGACAATCTCTGAACAAGGAGAAATATTACGTTCGGAAAGAAGCCATAATGCTCTATTTTCTTTTCTTTTTTTTTCGAATAAACGCGCACGCTTATTTATTACCTGGCTGACAGAGTAGGATTGCCATCAACAAAACATATTCTCCCGGTTCAACGTTAAGTCGACAGAAGGTGGCGATGCCGTTGTTGCAGATTTCATTCATCAACCTATCTAGGCGCCAGGTAGGTGGCAGCTTTCAAACCTTACGCTAGTTCTGCCGGTCGCGGGCTACCCGCTTGGGCGAAGATTATGGATTCACGCTGCATCTGGTAAGAATCGAATGACTGCATCAAAGAGACGAAAACTGCTCCATTAGCTGAAATGAGAGCTCTCTAAAATCCTGATTCGATAAGAACTTGTGGTAAAATACCTGGTCGCTAACACAGAGTTGTTCGTAGAAATAAAGTGATTTGTGAAATTCTACGCTTAAGAAGTAACCGCGGTCTTCGAAACTTTGAGCCCTTTTGAAGCGCGCAAGCTTCTGTATCACGTCACATGCGCCTGGCCACGAAGGTTGTTTGATGAGTTGCGTCAAGATCGTCGTTGCATATTTGGAACGGTATGACGAATGCAGGAATAATTCTAAGTTCTTATTTTTTGTTCGAAGTCGAATCGCTGAACGGTAATTTATTGTAGCTAAAGTTCTGAAACCTTCAGGGCGCATTCCTACTTGAAGACACTTTTTATAACGACAAGAACGGCAACGCTGTCTGTGCTTTGGATCTGAAACTAAAAGTAATGAAATACTCCGTGCCAACCAATTGTGCTTCTTTCGAAAGCCTGTAGAGTGCATCCGCTTCCTTCATCACGAAGAACAAAGCGCCGGAAGAAGCACTTACAGCCATTGCATGACGGAGCCTAAAACCTGGCTTTTTGGAAAGCAAAGCGAACACCATAATGGAACCCGTCAGCAGGTCGCTTGCAAATAGGACAATTTGCTGGTCGAACAATTTGCCGACCACGTTGATCTTGCTGTCGAAGAGATTCCAGTGCGGTGACGAACTTAGCTTTTCGTAATGTCGCGTCCATGTTGATTCAAAACTAAACTTATGAAGGAAAAAAATCGTTGAAAATCGTGCTTCAAGTCAATGTGAAAACAGGTGCAACGTCGAGTCCGCAAAAATGACTCGAAGGCTCATGATGGTGGGAGTTTCGTTCTTTAGGGAATCTAATCCTTGCACGGCTGTAAACATGCCAAAAGCATCTTTGGCGCGACCTCAACCAAAGCTTGGATTTGGTGAACGCAAGACTCCCAAACTAATTGTGAGTGCTTTTTCTTGAGTCAGACGAATGAGCCGATTTTGATCCATCCTTGTCCAGGACGCCAGAACGGCAGAAGGCTCAAAATCTGTTCCAAGGTGTCTGATGTCGGCGGTCTGCATGATGAAATTTTAACAGTCCGATACCATGGATACCACGAAGTTTTCGAGGCGCCCATGGAACATTTCATGTTGTTGTTCATGAAACGCAACATTTTGGTGGTGTTGATCGTTTTCGTGTTGACCGGCTTCCTCGCGCGCGCCCGCCAACACGCCGCTGTGTTCAAGAAGGAAAAGGAACGATGAAGCGCTCACCTTCAAACGAGCGTAAAAGGTTAGTAATTGCTTGTAACTAGCTGAATGCGAGGCCGTAGCATCTTCCTTTTTGTCTTCTGTGTATTACTTCGTTGGTGTCGCGTGTTTTCCTCCTGCTAATGTGTTTTAGAGGTCATGAGAAATGAAAAAAACAATGTCGTCTAAATCTAACTGCTAGATCTTTTAGTAGCGCGACGGTCTTCAAGTACTTCAGCGAGCCGCTAGCAAGCGAAATGAAGGCCGATGAGGCTAGATGCTCAACATCTAGGCATTTGGCGAACGAATCAATCCCGAATGAGCCTAGGACACAATGTGACGTAACGCTTGACGCACGAAACCCGGATACTCAAGCTAGCAACTTGGTTTGGGAGCTGTGGCAAATAGTTATTCTCATTCATTCAGTTTGGCGATGGTGGTGCAGTGTGGCGTCGCGTGTCACTGAGTGGGCCGGCAGTGGATGCCGCGACAACAGCGGACACGCTCAAGGGCGAGTCGGCGGTTGACGAGGCCGTTCGAGTGCTCGTCGAATCTCCGGTCTTTGACCAGGGCGACGACTCGGATTCCGAGCAGTCGGAGAGCGAGACCACCGGAGAACCACAGACGGGTAGGTTGGAAAAATTGTAAGAATCTACTCATTTTCAGTCGATGCAAAGATGACTTTCACCAAGAGCGCGAGTGCGGTAAATGATGAGGATAAATCGTTGACAAAGAAACGCGAAGGCCACGTCGACTAAAAGATCAAGTGTGTGCATATTGTTTTGTGTCGTAACGAGAAAGAAACTTGCCGTCAAAAATTTCATTAGCAGCGTTCCTTCCATAGCAACAGAAGCATTTGTAAATAGTTTAAAAAAAGTAAAAGGAATGAAAGGATGCGATTGTTGACAGCCCAAAGTAAGGGGGGCGCTGCCAGCCGTGACTCAGCGAGAGTTTCGATTTCTGACGCGGGGCAGAGTGTTGACCGCGCTAGGAAATGTGTTGTCGAAAACCGCAGACGCATCCTCTCAGCAATATTGTCTGTCAAATTCTCCTCTTCCTTTTTCCTCTTTTTTTGTCTTCAGTCTGTGAGATCTGTTGTGTACTTTCAATGTCCTTAAATGTGTATTTCGAAATCGCCAACCACGGAGTCCTTTCATTGCGTCACGATTGTGTTCTTGTAGTCTATGAGGGTGAATAAGGCAAACAAAGACTGGCCACAGCTGGAGGAGCAGCAAAACGAAGGATGCGATGCCCACTAGAAATGTGTTGACGACAAAGTGCGCGCGCAGCCAAACGCCTCTCCTCTCTTTCAGTTATCTGCAGGCCGTTGTCGCCTCCGTTTCCCGTTCTATTGGATCAAGAATTTATTATTAATATCCAGGCCCATTACGAGATTTTTATCAATGGAAAATATCGATCAAGTACAGGTTATGATGAATCGTGAAGCGGGCGTGCTTTTCCCTTCAGCTTCTTCACCCAGTCACAGCCCACGTGTACACGTTCTTGAGGGCGGCCGCCTCTTGTTATAGAAACCTTAGCGACGACGCCGTCCTTGGCCTTGTCGCCGGCTGCTGTTCATTGTCTTGATATTGGCTCTCGTATTTCCTGTTCCCTCCCTGAAGTCTTACATTCTACCCTCAAGTGCAGACTATTACAAAAACATCTTCGCTATTCACAAAGACCACGGCGTCGCTTTGAAGTTTATAGGAGCCGAAAGAAGCAATCATTGAGGCGAAAATAGCACCGTTGGCATGCGCCAAAATGATCTGAAAATGTTAGCTCGTGTGGTTCAACGATAAGAAAGCATACCTGATCGCCGAGGTTGAGACTCGAGAAGAAGGCCAAGGTTTTAAAGAATTCCACACTCAAGAACTAATCAAAGTAGAAGCCGTCGACAACTTCGAATGATGTCACGCTTGAAGACTCTTCGAGCTGTTGGATCTGAGCGTGGAGGCCAAGGACGGACGGCAGCGTCAAGAGTTGATTCAAGGCGAGAACCATTCTATGACTATGACGATAGGTCGAATGACGAAGCAGCGTGAGACGCTCGTCTTGTGTTCGAAGAAAATGAAGACGACCGAGTGAGTCGTTATCAGCCGAGCTGAGCAGTTCACGCTTAAAACTTCACTTTGAAAAAAAGAAAATTTCTCACCGGCATTTCCGACGATTCGAAGATTGTTAAGGGGAGTAATTTTTGCTTTTCCGCGTCGACTACTTCTATTAGCATTATGATAGCTCTTATGCACTACCTTCTTTAGTTACACCCACTTCCAGGTTTGTCTTGCTGCAAGCACGATATTGGAGATTTCGATCTGCAAGAGTTTTCAGCGAACGAGATCAAACCTAACCGGCGTCTTTGAGAGCAGTCTGCTATGCATTCGGGAACTCTTTCACCAGCGGCGATACGCTTACCGAGAGACTTGCAGCCATTACAAGCGTCCGTCTGAAGAGCTAGTAATTGATTCTTAGGCAAACAACAAAATGAAAACCGATGGCTAGCCGATCACAAATGGGATAAGCGCTCGGAAATTGGAAGCCTCGTTTCGATCCGAGCTTGTCTTCAGGGCAATCAACCTCACTCGTCAATTGATTCATTTCTCGCCTAAAGTTCTAGAGTCGGAAACATTCAGCCTCAAGAAGAACGTTGGTGCAGAAAACAGAAACTTTTCGGAAGATAGCTGTGAGCCTTGCGGCGTCAGGACAAGTATTAGAGCGAATCTGTGGTGAAATACTGCTGACTGTAATCAATGTTGCCCCGGAGGGGACAGTAGTCGGCACCGCAAGCACGAGTAGCCAAGGGGACTGAAGAGAGGGAGGCGCAGTTCTAGACCAAAGCCGATTTCGGTCAGTACGAAGACTTCTAGAATCGCTGTTTCGATGGACTGAGGAGAGACTTATCGTCCGTGTTAGTGACTTTTTCCTTCTTTTCTTTTTCCTCAAAAGCATTCTCGTCAGTGCTCGAGCATTGTGACCCCTGAGCCGCACAAAGATTTATTGTCCTATCAGCACTCGCAATTAGGGGAATCTTAAGAATTCCCGAAAGCTGCTGCACATTATTGTCACCAGATTGCTCTCATCCGCTTTTCTGTCGGCAGGTGAGAAAGACAGGCCGTGAGAAGGAGACACAGATAATCTGATTGAAAAGCGCGAGAAATATTCCAGAAAGTCATTCATCTGAGAATGCTGACTTTTTGCTAGTGCTTTGGATTGGAGAAAAGCTCGTCTCCCCTCACAAAGCCCTGCCCAGGAAATTTTTGTCATTCTTCACTTTGTTGATCCAGGCCACAATCAACAGGAGTTCCCTGTCCGCGGTCGAAAATGTACATCCTTTAAAATGCCTCATATTAGAGAGAGCTTGAGGGTCAGGGATCGTCTGGATGTCTCTGGATACGAGGACAGATGATATAAATCTTGCTTCTTTGGCCGCAAAAAGCGTCGTTGAAGCGGATTTCGCAGTGCAACAGAGATCATCGACGAAGCATCTCGTGCTTCCGCTTTGGATTCTTTCCGAGCTTGGCTGTCAGAACCAGCCGCTTCGGCGGCCCTCGCGACTGGCTGGGGCTTCGCCCCAGACCTACTTTGCTCACCGCCTTAGGTGGCTCGCCTCCCTCTCTCACTGAACTTTCCCCTAGAGGCATCTAGAAAAAACTGTTCTTAAAGGCGAAGACGATCCTCTCGCCTCCCCCTTGCTGCCATCTCCCTTCCCAATACTCCACAAAGAAAACTTCTTGAATGCTTTTGAGGATCTTCGCGCAAGTGCGAGTTGATCCACAATCGTGCTGACCGTATCGGATTTATTTTCTGACTGATGAGGCAATTGGATGAAAACTACAATGTGAAAAGAAAGGAATATGACGCTAAGAGAAGTATTCATCTATAGGGAAGACGCAACTTCACTTTGAGAGACTGCTCAGGAATCGAAGAGCTCGTGTACCAGAGCTCCACACGTACTCATTATATGGCTTGAACGGCTCGAAATCTTAATAATTTTCATTTTAAAAAGCCAACTGCAAAATGAGAAACCTTCAGGAGTAGATAGTAGGGTTGGGCAGCGAGTACTCGAAAACCGAGTTTTTCCGAGTAATACTCGGCTTTTTCAAAACTCGGAAAAACTCGAACTCGGAAAACTCGGAAAATCTGAAACTCGGTAAAACTCGAACTCGGAAAACTCGGTGCAAGCTGGACCCAAACTCGACATGTCCAGAGAGTCCCACTACTGTTGAGGCTCTTTAGCAAAATTAGAGCGAAATTGGCTGTCCGGCAAGCGATTTTCGCTAAATTTTTGCGCGCGCTACGCGCGATGTTCTAAATTGAAGACATTTTCAAGAGTTCTGTCTGTCAACATCTTCATGGCCCTTTAAAGTTTCGTTCAAAACTCGCCCAAACTCGGAGTTGCCAAACTCGAACTCGATCAAACTCGGTTTGTGCAAAACTCGGAGAAACTCGAACTCGGTAAACTCGGGAATCCCAAAACTCGGTAAAACTCGAACTCGAAAAACTCGGGTTTTCAGACTCGATGCCCAACCCTAGTAGATAGGCATGCTTCATTTTGCCAGCAATACCGATGAACGCCTGCGTGACTCCGAGAAGTTCGGCGAAGCGCGCCGCTCCCAGGATGTGTCCGTGTTTCTTCAGACAATAATCCAGGAGGACCCGACCGAAGGAGTTGCGCTCGTCTTCGACTATTTGCTGGCCAAATTCGCTTAGCTCGGGACAGGCTGAAAGTTCGAAGCCTAGATTCTCTCTTCAATGCTCACCAGACTGGCACTGCTGGATGGCCAGCATCAAAACGAATTCGTTCTTCTCAACTTCGATTCGAGCAAGCGCCGCAATTCCATCATTGCAAATGTTGTTCGCCAATGGTGGATTTATTTTCCAGCTGAATTTTTTTTCAAATTGCGAACTGAACTTACGAAAGCATTATCGGCCTGGCCTCGCCGCTGTTTGCGAAGATGACAGTTTCACTTTTTAGTTCATAAGAATCAAAGGATTCGATCATCGCGACGAAAATTACACCGTTCGCACACGCGAGGGCTTTCTGAAATCGGGTTTGTTGTTTCGCAACTGCTATTGCCCGCACAGAAAGTGGCATACCTGATCATTTCGATCGAGGTTGGCGAAAAATTTAAAGGTTTTCAAAAACTCAACGCTTATGAACAAATCAAAGCAGAAGCAGTCAAGAACTTCTAAAGAATCCGTACTTATTGACGGTTGGGGCTGTCGTTTCTTGGTACGATGACTAAAGACACAAGGTCGTGCAAGAAGTTCTTCCATCGAATACGAGGTCTTGCGCGTCTGACGGTAGGTCGAAAGACGGAACAAACTCAGGAGATCGTCTTGCGTCCGAAGATATTGTAGCTTCTTCAAGGCGTCGTGGACAGAAAAACTTGCCTCTTTGCTCTGAGCAACCGTATTTCAGTTCTAATCGCCTACAGTAGTTTCGCGTAAAGCGCGAGTAAGACCGAGGTCTGCCCATTCCTTGCGAGGGCCACCGAATACATCCGTCACCGCTAAACAAATTTAAAAAAAAGACGAGCAATGACATACCCTTGGGAGACATGCCGACTTCGAGACATTTTCGAAAGCGGCAAGCTCGACACTGCAGAAGAATGCGCCCTAAGTTTGATTTACAAGCTCGAGCTGTCAAAACTGGAAACCACGAAAGTAGGCGCCGCGACAACTCGTTGAGCACTTGGGAACTGTTCCACTACAAATGAGACGTCGAAAGAAAGACTTGCAGCCGTTGCACGATGGCGCCTGCAAGCATCGACTTGGGGTTATTCCACCATGCGCACGCCGTAGTGAAAACCATCAGCTTGTCGCTCGCAAATCGGGCAGGTGGTTGGTCGATCAGCATCTTGATTACACCATCGGCGCTTCGATCGTGGTTTTGCTACCTTTGGAGTCCTTTGTTTACTCGCAAATTGAGTCGCTCGCCGGCTGTATTGCCATGCTAGAATAACACAATTTAGAACAAATATGAAGATCGATGTTGGGAAGAACCAACGGTCGGCTAATTTCTAGAAAGATAACCTTCAGGACTGAGCTCCATACAACCTCCGAGGGCGAAGTATTGCCGCCAACGGTCGAAAGATTGAAGGAACTGTAAACGGGCACTCCTCACGCAGGAGAGACGAGCCTTCGGATGGGAGGGTCACCCTCTCAAAGGGACACGACCATGTGTCCTACTGTAAGCAGAAGGCTTATTCACTCTCATGGACGAAGAAACACGTCAAGAAGGTTCTCGAGCAAACTGAGCTCCAGATCAAAGTGAACGAGCGAACGCCCTACAGGGGTGGAGTTTGGCCCTGAATGTGACTTCGATTACTGAGAGTACCGTGACGGCTACCGCTCGAGCATCTTTTCGTCAACACCTAACATCTTGGGAGTAGCGCGACATGGCTAAAGCCGACCACGACGAGATCTGAGCCAGAAGAACACTCTGGATATTGCAGTCTTTTCTTAAAGTCTCGAACGCACTGGGTAGTGTGGGGGCCCCGTTGCACGGGAGAGTTGGCGCGAGGGTTAAACTATGTTCCGAGCTTTGAAGAAAAGTTTCTACGGCAGCAGGGAATAACGTAATTTCTGCAAAATCCCTCTTTTTTCAGCGACCACTTATTTATTCCGCTACACTCCCAAAAAAGGTAAGTTTCTTTGGGAGCAGCCCATGACAACTAGCATTCTTTGTGTCTCAAACCCAGACCCGTTCAAGGAGAAGGTTTCTCGCGTCAACATTGAGACATTGCTTCAATTTTAGTGAGTGCAGTTTCAGAAACATTGAAACTGTTGAAAAGGCAAACAACCGAGTTTCAATCCCGGCCAAGCGCCCTTCATTGCTATTGGATCAGGGCGAAAGTTTTCGTACATTGGGGTTTTTTTTCATCAAAAGCGATCTTTCGCCTCCGTTCAGAAAGCATATCCACCGCCATCCCCTAACCACTCGGCACGCCAAATTTGGGCTCAGAAAGTTTGTTCCTGTGCGAGAACGAGCCAAAAATAGAGAGCCTACTCCAGGGGGTGAAATTCGTCTAAAGGTCAGGAAATTTTGCCGACAACGGCCAAGTATGCCA
>JAQIXL010001283.1:0-19240 GCA_034700245.1 Poikilolaimus oxycercus
CCAGAAACACGCTCATTATCCAAGAACATGACGAACAGTAAGCAACATAGGAGAAAAGTGGCCTTTCTGCTATATCACCCCGAAAACCCCGATTTTTTTTCAACCCCGAAAAAACCCGACCCCGAAAACCCCGACTTTCATGAACCCCGAAAAACCCCGACCCCGAAAACCCCGATTTTCTGGAACCCCGAAAAACCCCGACCCCGAAAACCCCGAGTTTTCAGCCCCGAAACCCAACCCTAGAAACTATTATCCAAATAGTTTTGTCAAATTTTCTAAGCAAACTGATATTCCGCTGAAATACTTCCTGGAACAAGCTACACGTAGCGGCAACACGCGACACTTCTTGCGCTGGGAGAAACTGAAAAACGCGAAGAAGCAAATCCAAACTGAAATCGGTGATCATCAAAGAAATTGTGTTGCAATACACATAAAAGCCCGACAAAGCTTACGAGTGCGTACAATTTGCAGCTTACCCAAGCACTCCAAAAGTGTTAATAAGCCAATATTAAACGTGTGAAACTTCTTGAGTTTCCTTTTCTCTGCCTCGCGTGCTGCAGCATCAGAAAAGCAATAGAAGACGCTGAAGACAATATGGAACCACCTTGTTAGATGCATTCAGGAGTGCGTTGATTGCGGTGCTGAAAGACCCTCTAAGCCTAGGCTTAACAAAACTGGCCGGGCCTAAGAAAGCCAAAAGCTACTAATCGTCTTCATCTATGGAAAGAGCATGAAAAGTGCTGCAGACCTTCGAAAAATTGTACCAATGGGGTAACCTGCATGAGGATGAGGGAGTGGGTGGGAGACGACTGTTCTGTGGATCTTTTTTCGAGGAGAAGACGGTCATCTATATACGATTGCGATGCCACCGAGTCGATGATGTTACTGATGTAAAGGTACAATATGTCGGCTTTTTGCAGGGTAGACGCATCGAAAAGAACGTCTGCCGTGATGGCGACTAATTGGCTGCGACGACGGGATTCCTCGAGATGTGCAGCGAGAAGGGCGCTTCGACGGACAAGTCTCCGAGACTCTTGCCAACCACCACCTCGTCCGCCACTTGATGAGTCACAATGTGGAGAAAGCCTCTCTCATCCACACTTTTTCTCTTAGGCCTTCAGAGGAACGACAATGGGACAAACAAGTTAGTTGCTCGCAACATCGATCACGCAAGAGGAATTTATTACAAGATAAAAAGACACAAAATAGTGAACGAGAAGACAAATGCCATCAAGATTAGATAAGGAGTTGAACCGATATTTTACGCCGTCTTCAGACGTGTCGAGCGGGCGGCGCGACGAGGATGATGGCGTCACCGCGCACGAAGAGCATCGGAATGTTGCGCTTCGTCTGCTTGTAGATCTCTTCGAAGGTCTCCTCGTCACCGTCCACGGTCGTCGTCGTCTCTTCCACTTGAGAGAGAACCTAAAACCTTCGTTGAACAAGGGAATTGAAAAAAAATGATGTGCAATGCTTTGGCTCAACTAGTTCAAACAAAGCAAGGTCATACCATGTTGAGATGCTGATCGAAGGCGTGAAGCTTGCCGCGCACTTCGCGTTCGTCGCGCATCTTCACGTAGATCCGCTCGTCGAGACTTAGGCGAATCAAGTCGAGCGGCTCCTCGACCGTCGTTCCGACGGCCTAAACATCCTTTCAAGGCAAAGGGTAGGACGAACCTGTGGAAGAACGTCTCCTTGTCCTTCATCAGCCATCTCTTCACCTTGCTTCTCGGTAACTTCTTCAGAGAACGAATAAAGTAGAAATTGCTTAGTAGATAGGAAATCGGACGTAAACCACGCACAGTTCTCTCCAATGAAGTGGCAAACTTTATCACACTCGTTAGAACACAACGCAGAACATGGGATCATAAGAAAGCATGAAGAACGACATTAAAACAACGATTACTTGTAGGCCACACGATGCACGGAGACGAGGTTGAGCTTGTTCTCCGGGTGGACGTAGCCGATGGGACCGAGCTCGCAATCGGCACACGTCAGGTAGCGAACGCCGTCGAGCGAGTGCGTGAAGCCGACGTTCTCGAAGTCGAGATGGTTGCGCACCGACCACCAGTCGCAGAGATCCTCGCGCTCCACCTGGAAGAAACGTGTTCTCTTTGGAAAGAAGAAACAGACTCCTCACCTCAGTGGCTTCTCTCTTCTGACGAGCCTTCGGTAGTCCCACCGCGTGCCCGAGGACAAGCACGCCGACGCCGACAGGGAGGATCACGCTGCCACAGTTCGGACAAGCCACCTTCATCTTATTGTACGACGTCTAAAGAATCGCATGGCTTTCTCAAGAAAGAAGATGAACCTGATTCGAGGTATCGGTCGTCTCGCCCTCATCAGTTGCTTGAAGGAGAGAAGCTGCGGATGAACTCATCCTTCGAGGCGATCTGCTTGCGTAGCGAGGCGATGCGCGCCTTTTGGACCGCCTCTTCTTCGACGATGCCGGGGATACCCTACAGCAAAGTTCAAGCTGACGAAAGACAAACAAATCTGAACGCTCGACCTCAACGCGTCGATTCCGCTCTCGATCTGTCGAAGACGACTGGGCAAGTCGGCGCTGTTGCCCTTCTCGTACCTGAATTCGAATTTTCGAAGAACAGAAACAACTCACGAAGTTATAAGAGAATTGAGGTTGAACTGAAGAGAGTCGATGGTCCTGTTGAGGTTCCACTCGCCCGTTGTCGACGGCGTGCCTTCGCTCATCAACACCCTGCAAAATGCCAACATTTTGAATATGAATAAAAAAAGGGGGAGCAACGCGCGCCGAAGCAATCGAACGTTGAGTGAGCGAAATTCATAGGATTTTAGAGGATTTTCGCGCAACCAAGGAGAATTCAGGGAAAATCTGTGACCGTTGTCATGATTCGCGACGGTTTCCAACCGCCACGTGAGAGAAACATGCGAAACGAGCAGAAAGACAGCGAACAAGTTGAAGAGCGAGCGGAAAGGGACAATGCGCGCGCTCCTAACTTGAAGAAACTTTTGATATCGTTAGCATGCGCGCGCAAAGTGAGGAGAGCCATACTGCAATCCGCACCACGTTCGAGAGTCGGTGGTTTCCTACAAGGTTTATTGCGAAAAACAACGATGAAAAGGTGCAGGAATCAAGAGAAACTGTCCGATCCAAGCGAAAACAAAAAGCAAGACTGAGAAAAGTTCTCAGTCCGAAGCACCTCTGCACGCCCAGATACCGTACTCGTTGCGGAGCCAATGGCGCAAATTCAAATCTTTTTTACTGCCGAGGCTGATTGTGAGAAATAGGGGGGCACCCGGGGGAGAAGTGGGACAAGTGAAGATGAAGCCATGAAAGATGAAGAATGAGGACTATGGCGCAATGAGCTGTCATCAAGAAGAGGTGGGAGAAGCCTCAGTGACTTGAAGGCTCACACCTCGAAGATGGAAAAGACAGCCGAAGCTTCAGAAGACGACGGATAGAAGCTGGAATTGAAGGTGTCGATGAAAGACAGTGTGCCTCCCGTTGTCGGTTGTTTGTGTGTTACAGTCCTGCCTGCACGCGCCGTACACGCGTCACCCTACTACAGGCTGACGCGCGTCAGCACGCGTCACTCTACTACAGGCTGACGCCGCGTCAGCACGCGTCACCCTACTACGTGCTGACGCGACAGCGGTCGCGTCGCGGCTTGAAAAATGGGCTGCGTATTTGATACATCTCATTGTTTTTGCGATATCTTTTCAATAACTTGCTTGTTTCTTGGTACCATTCGATAGCGCTCGTCGAGAGGATCATTTTGGTATCAAGAGAAGTCCCACAATTGAAGAAAATATCAAAGAATTTAGGGAAAAGACGCCTAGCCGCGAGCCGCGACGTGATACACGCGCGCGCATTCGATCTTCGACGCTTCGACCCAGTTCGGGACATCTTTTCCCTGAATTCTTTGATATTTTCTTCAATTGTGGGACTTCTCTTGATACCAAAATGATCCTCTCGACGAGCGCTATCGAATGGTACCAAGAAACAAGCAAGTTATTGAAAAGATATCGCAAAAACAATGAGATGTATCAAATACGCAGCCCATTTTTCAAGCCGCGACGCGACCGCTGTCGCGTCAGCACGTAGTAGGGTGACGCGTGCTGACGCGGCGTCAGCACGTAGTAGAGTGACGCGTACTGACGCGCGTCAGCCTGTAGTAGGGTGACGCGTGTACGGCGCGTGCAGGCAGGACTGTACTCGCTTGGAATATTTTTGTGTCTCTTGAATCTTGGAAATTTCAGGCCAACATGTTATTTGCACGCTGGAAGAACGTGCGTTCAGCGACCATGTGCCACTTGCAAGAGATCAGTGAGCAAGCGTGGTGGGACCCGTTTCCCGCTTGCAAAATACGACATGGGAGCTCGATTAAAGATTTGTACGGAACATGCACGGCAGTTCTCAAACGGGAGTCCTACTTGACGTTTTCGATCACCAATAAGAAAAAGCCGAGAAAAATTTTCTACAATATGAAATTCAAACAAACTAAAGCACCACTGTGGAAACGACAATGCATTGAAGCTTGTATACGGCCGTCATGTTGCGTTCTCTTAGAAACTTCTGCTGACTGAAGCCCCAATGAGTTATTGCTTTGCAGCACTGAACCCGACCATTTTGCATGCTGTCGAAACGCATGCGTATCAAAGTGTGCAGAGAGTCAGTGAAGTTCACGTTCCTCTCTGAAGTTATTTGTCGAAGAGAAAATCGCCAGAACAACGACGAAAATGTTAGGACAAGAAACATGCAAAGGATCTGAAACTTACAATACATATGCGCCAGAACCGTGAGCAGCGCTGATTAGTCGAAGAGACTTTTCGAAGATGAATTCGGCGGCCTTGAAACGCACTTATAGGTACATGGTTCGAAATTCATTCCGTTCATGTCGAAGCTGCTCTGTTTGGCGCATTTTGTCGCTTATTCGTCGTCCAACGACAAACGATTACCGCAGCAACAAGAAGGGGATCCGGATGACCCGGCTGCTTCGCACAGCGTCCGATAATAAATATCTACAAGCAGGCAAAGAAATAATAGTTCGTATCCGCGTCTGTCTGTGACGATACGCATCGCGTCTGCATTCGCTGTGCATTTCGCGAACAAAAGATCCGTAGAACTCCTACTTCATCAAATGAAGTGTCAATGGGAAAACGAATTGTTTTCCAAGCTGTTTTGAGCTTACCCAAAGACTCGATCGATGGCACCTTGCCTTTTGGGATGGTCAATGACGAGAACAATTGTGGCCATCTAGGAAAAGCTTTTTCTTCGACAACTCTTCCTTTGTTGAAAACTTTCTCGAGGCGTTACAACTTTGAGAAATCTTCATTTTGTGAAATGGCAACAAGATAAACCCAGCATTTGTCGGCATTCTTCTCTTTGTAAAAGAAAGCAGCATGAGGAAGAGAAACCCGTATTGTACAAGAAGGTGGGAACAAAGGAAAAAATAGAGTGATTGAGATTCTTTGATGGATGGAAATCTTCTTCCTCGTCTTCGAGTGGCTTTAGAAGACGGATTCCCCATTGAACGCGACGGCGCTGTTCATTCTGGCTCGCCCATTCAGCTCCGCGTACTCGCTCGTCAAGTTCTGAAAATTTCGATAAATGCTACGAGCAAGGGACATCGATCGATGTGGATAGATCGTTGGTGATTTGAGGAAATCATGAAACATGACAGTTTCCTATTGCGAAAGTTTTTTTTTCTGGCGTCAAACCCGCTCCTAGCACCGAAAGAGAAGCGAACAACTAATCTGTCATCCATGAAACCTGGCTGCTTTCAAAGCGTACGGGCACCGACAAGCATTGAGCCGCATTTTTGTTGCCACAAAGACTCCTCAAAGAAACTCACGGAATGATTACTCGGCGATGGTCCCAACGAGCTGTTGCTGCGTCGAAGTTTGGGTGAACACATTGTGCTCGGGTTGATCACTTGAGAAGCCGTTGAGACCGATCTGACAATGAGTAAACAATTAGCTGAAGTTAACCACGAACCTGTTCATCGGCTTCGAGTGCATTGTGGTCGGGACATAAACTCGTGGAAACCGATGTGCTCCCTTCGTCTTCCTCCCAAAAGCCGCCAACATGGCCATTCGGAATTTCTGAAAACAAGTCAAGTAAACATTGTCAACAAAAGTAAACAACCTTGTTCAAGAAGCAATAAGTGATTGGGTTGGTGCACGAAGAGATGTAGGTCAAGACAGTCAACGCCGTGTTCAACTCCGTGTTCCAAATGTTGGATTCAACCTGAGAAGTCAAATAAACAATCAACAACTCACAGCAAAAGAGTCAGCAGCCATGAGGATGAGCCACCAAATATAGCAGGGCGTCCAACAGCAGAAGAAGATGATCACCACAACCAGGAGCATCCGGATGACTCTGAAGGAGGTTGTTTACTTGTCTTCAGAAATAAGCAAACCGTTGACGTGCTAACGCGCTTTTCTCGGTGTGGGTCGATCTCAATGAGCGAGTGGCTCCAGGACCGGCGTAGACCGAAGAGGCGTCGCTTCGCCGTGTAGCTCCGAACCGAGGACCGGCACAGTAATTGTTCCTGAAATGGATGTGTAAGTAAAGTTCACGCGCAAGCCAAGGCTGCAGTAATGCTACAGAAATTGTGCCAAGTTTGAAAAGTTCAAGAAACGTGTTTGGTTTTTTTCCCGAAGACACCAAGACACCCACATTATTTCGCAATTCAGATCTCGGCTAATACGCCTCTTGCGAAACCCGTTCCAAAAAAAGCAAAATGATTGCACCACAGATCTGTCAGTAAGCATTTTCAATCTCTACGTCTCCTAGGCTTCATTTTCTTGAAACATATCTCATTTTTCTCACAAGGATTACGACGATGTATTAGTAGAAACGCAATAGTAGAAACGCATTCATTCAATAAAAATGCCAAATGTTTGAAATTTACTTGATTCTCTTGGACGAAGCGCTGGAAAAGTTCAACAGCGAGATTCCTCAACCTGCACGGGTTAGAACAAGAACGATCTCCGACATCTTCCTAACGTGAGAGAGGGGCGAATGCGACTCCCCGCCTAGGTCTTTATCAGCCGTTTTGGTCATTTTCAAACGCGACGTGGCACTCTTTGGCGTCTTTCTGTCCGCGAGAGTCCTTTATTTACAAAAGTTTTGTAATTGCTCGCCGAGAGGGGAAGGGGATGCTGCAGTGAGTCAACTAGAATTCCCGCAAAAAACGAAAGACAGCCTATCAAGAAGCCAAGAAGGTATTTACTGCGACTATCGGAGACAAACCGTGCCTGAAACTCGTGCATATGAATATGCCGAGGTTTCACACGTTTGCCTTTACAATGCGCAAGGCCTCTCTTTGTTCGACGGCTGACAGATCTACGGAAAGAGAAATTCGTAAATCGTTTTGATAGAAGAAACAATCCATACTATAGTGGTACGATATTTATTGCTTGCATGTGATTTCGAAACCAATTCGACAAGTAAACTGGAAAGTTTCCTCAAGCCAACTTGTTGCTGATCTCAGCTGATCAGTCCTTCAAACGCCGTTGCAACGTCCAGGTTATGACCATGCCGTATCCAGTTGTGTTTCCGGTTGAAGTGACGATCTCGAAACCGTGTCCGACAAACTTCGAAAGAATCGGACGTGCGAAGTCATTGACTTTCACCCATTCATCGTCGTTCTACACCGAGAAATGTTCCTTGAATGGAGAGGCACTCAAACCTTCTTAATGTCACCGAGTACTTCATGAAAAATGTCGTCCGCAGCGCTGACGAGCATTGTGCGCTGAAAAGTTCGACAATAAAATTTGGGCAGCCTACGTATTCAGATGGATTGGTCTTAACGAGAACGACGTCCGCCATCTCGAAAACGTGAGCGACATACAAATGCGACCCGCCTCGATCTCTCTGCGTTTTTAGCGCTTTTTTGGCGCCAATTCTTTTTGTGAGAGATTTTCCTCAAAGAGTAGATTCACTTTTAACAATATTGTCAGCAATCGAAGCATCCTTGTACATAACAATTTTTTTATACCCAAACGCAAAATGAAATTCAAACAAGGTTTCGTTTTGTCTCGGACATGAAGCCACTTTCTCTCCTATTTTGTGCTATTGGGACACTTAGCCTATTCGCTTATTATCATATATGAGCAGAACTTGCAGTTCCGAGCAAATGACTTTGGTAAGTGGCTGTTGCACACGACGACGCAGTTTATTCTGGATCTTTCGTTCAACTCAGCGTACAGTCCTGCCTGCACGTGCCGTACACGCGTCACCCTACTACAGGCTGACGCGCGTCAGCACGCGTCACTCTACTACGTGCTGACGCCGCGTCAGCACGCGTCACCCTACTACGTGCTGACGCGACAGCGGTCGCGTCGCGGCTTGAAAAATGGGCTGCGTATTTGATACATCTCATTGTTTTTGCGATATCTTTTCAATAACTTGCTTGTTTCTTGGTACCATTCGATAGCGCTCGTCGAGAGGATCATTTTGGTATCAAGAGAAGTCCCACAATTGAAGAAAATATCAAAGAATTCAGGGAAAAGATGTCCCGAACTGGGTCGAAGCGTCGAAGATCGAATGCGCGCGCTTGTATCACGTCGCGGCTCGCAGTTGGGCGTCTTTTCCCTGAATTCTTTGATATTTTCTTCAATTGTGGGACTTCTCTTGATACCAAAATGCTCCTCTCAACGAGCGCCGTCGAATGATACCAAGAAACAAGCAAGTTAATGGAAAGATATCGCAGAAACAATGAGATGGATAAAATACGCGCCCATTTTTCAAGCCGCGACGCGACCGCTGTCGCGTCAGCACGTAGTAGGGTGACGCGTGCTGACGCGCGTCAGCCTGTAGTAGAGTGACGCGTGTACGGCGCGTGCAGGCAGGACTGTACTTCAAGAAGTTCTTTAGATCAGAAGAAGAAGAAGAAGAAGAAGAAGAAGAAGAAGAAGAAGAAGAAGAAGAAGAAGAAGCACGAACGTTTGCTGTTTTGCTTGCCGGAGAGCGATATTTGGCGTGGTATGCATTCCAGGTATTCAAACAAACGCTGTTTTTTATAAGTCGAGCAATTAGCGCGATTTTTTGTGTCGTTTGAACGTTTATGAAGACCACTATTTAGGCGAACGTGGCACACGCCTATCAAGTTCTCATCAAAAACGGCGTTCCAGCAGAGAACATCATCTTGTTTACGTACGACGATGTCGCGTATGACGAAGAGTAAGCAGTAGTTTAAAGTTTTAAGAATTCGAGTTCAGTAATCCTTTTCCGGGAAAAATTTTCAACGAACCCGACGGTCCAGATGTCTATGCCGGCCTGAAGATCGACTATCGCGGAGCCGATGTGAACCTCAAAAACTTTATCGCTGTTCTCGAAGGAAATGTTTCGGCTACAAAGGGAGGCAATGGGCGCGTCCTCGAGAGGTAGCCATGACGGTGCTATGTATGATCTAACATCTTTCAGCGGTCCCAACGATAATGTCTTTGTGTACTACTCTGGTGATGGCGCTTCGGGCGAGTTCTTCATCATGGATGAATTCGTTAGTTAAAGGGTTCCAAATCGGTTCGAAAAATTCGGGTTTTCGGTTTATAGGGTTTCTGCGTAAACCCGTTTTTTTTCTGTTTACGATTTGTTTCGATTCATAGCCCTAATTAGTTAATTAAAGTGCTTTATCCTTACTATATATAATCCGCTACGTCCGTTACATCACTTAGAGTGGTTTTCGTCGGTGGTCAGCCGAATTGACGGTCACTAAGGGGTTCTCGGGGTCCAGAAATCGTTTCCCGCAAAGAAAAAGACATGGTTAAGAGGCAAAAACACGATAAGAAGCGAAAAGATTGGAAATCGACCCAAAAAGTTCACTCAATTTTCATTTACGGGCGCACACTTGGTGCGCGCACCGAGGAGTAGAGCAGAAGCGCTGAAGGAGCAGTATTCTATGCTACTCCAGTGGTCGAGGGGAGGAGGGAGAAGAGGCAGCATTCTATGCTTCAGAGGGAGAGGGAAGGAGGGTGAAGTTCGCCTCTCGGGCTGAAACTATGCCACGTTTACGCTCCAGCGGAGCGGAGCGACGCTGGTAGATACAAAATTTGTTTAGGTGACAGCGTCGACCCTGAATAAGACGATCACAGCGATGCATGAAAAGAAAAAGTATGGCAAGCTGGTCTTGTACTTTTCTCTTTGTGAAGCAAGTCTGCTATTCGAAAACGTTTTGTCGCCAAAAATCAACGGTTAAATTAAAAAATAATAGTTCGAAAATATTTAATTGCAGCTTATGCACTATCATCGTCAGGAGTCAACCAGCCTTCAGCGGGCACGTTCTGCTTCACAAAAAACTTTCCGTACATCTGTCTCAGCGACGAATTTTCGATAGCCTGGATGAAGAACGCTGAAACGGTCGGTGTCCTCATGGATAAACTTTTGTTGTGATTCCAGGCAGATCTGAGCAAGGAGACATTGAACGAACAATATGAACTTGTGAAGAAGAACACTTCGCGAAGCACACCACAACCGCATGGAGATCTTTCTATCGGAAAATTGCCTGTCGCCGCATTTCTTGGGAATCGATCACCTAGGCTACATGATAAGAATCGCGAAATTCCCTTCGAATACATCAAAAAAGGGTTCAAGAAGATCTAAAAGTTTCTTACACTTCCTTACACTTCCTGATATGCTTGTAAACTGCGTAGATTCAGATGATTTCAAATGTTCAAACAGGTATTTTCGTCGATGAAACATTACGGTTTGTCAATAAAATTCTCTCAGGGTGAGACTAGCACCGAGCTCCGAGATGGCGTACTTTACAGTAAAATATTTGTAAAATTGTTTGCCAGAAGCCTTGTACACAATGTCATAAAAGAAAAGAGCTAGGGCATTGCAAGTGTTAATCTTTGATTTTTTTGCTCCAAAGGTGCTAACTTGCAAATCGTCGATAGCTCTCACATAGTCACTTTGCCCATTTTGCTCTTTTCTTCGGCGTTTGAGGGCACAACATAATATTCTTATGATAATTGGAGTAATTGCCAATATTTTTTTTTAGAAAATGCGGCTTATTATCTGCTTCTGTTTCGTGCTCTTAGTGACGATTGTGGTCTGCGTGGAATCACTGAGGTATCACAACGCAAAACATTTATCTACTAGTCGCTCGTCTAGGACGACTGAAGAAGAACGTACATTTGTCGTTTTAATTGCCGGTCAGAGATGCACGCCATGGTATAGATATCAGGTACTGTTTTATCGACGACTGGCCGTTTTTGAAGGCATTCTTGAAAATATTGCACTTGACCTTATGAGACTTAGGCGAATGTGGCGCACGCCTACCGGATTCTTCTCAAAAACGGCGTTCCTCCTGAGAATATCGTCGTGCTTATGTTCGACGATGTCATCAGTTCTCATCTGTGTGTCGCCTGACTGAACCCGCCTCAAACTCAAGTTTAGGAATCCCTTTCCAGGAAAACTTTTCAATGAAACCGACGGTCCAGACGTTTACGCCGGATTGAAAATCGATTACCGTCAATTTGATTTGAACCTCAACAATTTCATCGCGGTTCTCGAAGGAAACGCTTCGGCAACAACGGGCGGCACTAAACGCGTCCTCGAGAGGCAAGGACGTCATAACCAAAGTTTTTAGTGGTCCGAAGGACAACGTCTTTGTGTACTTCTCCGGTGACGGTGACTAGGGCGACTTCTACATTTTGGAAGAATGCGTTAGTTGTTTGAAGTGTTTTAGACAGATCTGAAGAAGGAGACGTTAAACGAGCAGTTTGAACTTGTCGGAAAGCAGACTTCACGAAGCACCCCACAACAGCATGGAGATCTTTCCATTGGCCGTATGCCCGCTGCAGCGTTTCTCGGAAATCCATCAAAGAGATCTCATAAAAAGAACCGGGAAATGCCCGTAACAAAAACAAATTTCAAGAATGAGTCGCCAAGAAGATTCGTATGACTTTGGCTCCAACTACTGCTTCTCGATAGAGATCTCTATGCGTTGGATCGCTTTTTCAGAAACTTTTCGCGCCCTCTTTTTCTCTTTGAAGCCTGAATCTCCACAGTGTTTGAAGTAAAACTTCGCCTCTCACGATGCGATTTCATCAAATTGAAAGAACCACTTTATAGAACTCCTCGAGCATGTCGCACAAATAATCATTCGTCAAGAAAATTCTAGAGGAGGAAATCTAAAGACCAATTGTGACATCACAATGCGGAGAAACAGAGAAGAGGGTACAGCGAAGAGGGACAAGCACTAAAGACAAGGAAGGGTGCAAGACACTTAAACACAGTTCAAGTCGTTTTGATCCGCTTTCATACACGGGGAGGGCGAGAGAGCAGAGAGCAATTTGAATTCTGAACACACTTCGAAGCACTCCGCAACAACATGAATGCCTCTCCATTACAAACCTGCTTGTCGCCACGGTCTCTGGAAATCGACCTGGATGGCGTTCGAGCTATGCGGTTGGCTATGAGGAGAGTTTTCTTCAAAATATTTGTCCGCCCTACCACACATGCGTGAACAAGTGATTATGAGTCCGAAGATTTCGCATTCCGGCCTATGGTTTTGGCGCCAAACGGGGCTTTGAAGACCAACATAAAGCTTGCCGGATCACTAACAATAAGAAGACACTTTTAAAACGTATTGTATAATGTCTTATAACAACTCTTCGATGCTATAACTGATTGTGCGATCGTGTTTTTCCACACTCGACCATCATGTTCAATAAATTTAGGTTATAATATTATACTATGCGTCCGGTAATTTGCTCCGTCATTACGCTTTTCGCAACAATTGTGCTCTGCATAAAAACGCTGAGGTTTTATGAAAGCTTAATTTTGCAACTGTATTCCCTTTAGGTCAGCTGAAACGACGGCCCGCACATTTGCAGTTTTGATTGCCGGAGAGGCGTCTACAATGTGGTATAGATATCAGGTGGGCTCGCTTTTAATCGTGGAATAGAAACTATGCCATTGTTTTTAAGACGGAAATCCGTTCAGGCGAATGTGGCGCACGCCTACCAAGTCCTCATCAAGCACGGCGTTCCTCCCGAGAACATCGTCGTGCTCATGTACGACGATGTGGCCAGCTCTTATTTGTTTGTCCTTTGAAAGAATCTTATTTCATATTCAGGAACCCTTTTCCGGGCAAGCTCTTCAATGAACCTGACGGCCCGGATGTCTATGCCGGTCTGAAAGTCGATTACCGTCAATCTGATGTGAACCTCAAAAACTTTGTGGCCGTTCTCGAAGGAAACTCTTCGGCAACAACCGGCGGCACTGGACGTGTCCTCGAGAGGTGAGGATACTGTAACCGTAAGCCAAAAGCTTCTTTCAGCGGTCCCAACGATAATGTCTTTGTGTACTTCTCGGGCGATGGTGACTCGGGCGAGTTCTATATCCTCGACGATTGCGTGAGTTCTCGCAGGCGCTTTGGGTTCTTTTTTTGTGGAGGTTTCATTTTGTACCCCAAAGTTTTGTGATATCGTACTCTCTCATCTGTGGACGGCCGCAGATGTCTAACGGTGCAAGTGTGAACCCAATCAAATATGACGGTTTTGAGCTTGAAAACCTTTTCATGGGCTCAAATTTGGAGCATTTCATCTGATATGAGGCAGTTTATATTTGACGCGTGCTAAGATTTGTGTGTTATTCAGGTGACACCCCTGATTCTAAACAACACGATTACATCGATGTACGAAAAGGAAAAGTATGGCAAGCTGGTCTTGTACTTTTCTCTCTGTGAAGCCAGCATGATCTTCGACAACGTTTTATCTCCGAAAATTAACGGTAAAATCAATCTTCTGTAATACGATCCCTCTCATTCAGCTTACGCACTTTCATCTTCGGGAGTCAACGAGCCTTCCGTGGGCACATTTTGTTTCACGAAGCATTTTCCGGACATTTGTCTTAGCGACGAGTTTTCGATCGCTTGGATGAAAAACTCAGAAACGGTGGGATTTTCTGATATTGTAATTGACTTGGCCATGCTTCTAGGCAGATCTGAACAAGGAGACTTTGAACGAACAATATGAACTTGTAAAGAAGAACACTCCGCGAAGCACTCCACAGCAACATGGAGATCTCTCCATCGGAAACTGCCCGTTGCAGCATTTTTTGGAAATCGATCAAGGAGATTTCATGACGCAAACCGAAATCGCGTGAAATTCATCGAAAACTATTTTAAGAAAACCTAAAGGTTTGTTTCTCTTGTTATTTGACAAATCGCAATAAGATTCATGTGACTGCAGAGGCTTCGTCTGATGTTTCCAACAATGAAGATATCTGCGCTCAGTTGTTTGTACTATTTAAAATGTGAATCTCTATTGTGTTTGCAAAAAATTAGGCGGTTTTCATTCAGAAATTTCACCAGAGGAGTCCGAAATGAATATATGTACTAATCTAAGGTGCAAACTGTGGTTTTGTCGCAAAAACGACTCGTTGAAAACGGATGATTTTTTAAAGTTATTCTAACGATTTTCGCTCACTTTGAAAGTTGCTTACGATTTTTGCGAACGTTGTGCGTCGGTTGGACCCTCATTTAAAAGTCTTGAACTCAATCACCGCAATGACACATAACAAACTTTGGGGTAATATCGGCTTTCTACCATCATCATTAAAGTCTCTTGTGCAAACTTAAGTGTGCTTTAATATATTACAGTGTCTAGCAAAGTGCGCACGCGCACACCATGCGCGTCACCCGTGAAAAAAATGCGCAAGATTTTGGCGCGAATAGTGTTAATTAGCGGATGCCTGCGTTTTAGCACTCTATGAACTATTGTAAATCTAAATCTTAGGAAGGGATTTCAATCGGGGACCTTTGACACCGGACTTAATAACTAGGTTTGATATTTTCAGCCGACTGATGACGGCGTTGTTGATACCTTCTCGTATTTCCAGCGAGAAGGTCGTCGAACGTTCGCAAGCCAGAAGTTTCGCACAATGGTTTTCTTTCCTACTCACTTCTCTTAGCCTGACTCTTGGTTGCATATTTTTGGTATACTGAATTCTATTGCAGGATACGCATTGTTGTACCTTGCCTAGCCGTTTTCTCTGTTGCGACTTTTGCTTATTTGACAAGTGCCAGGTTCTTCTGCCTTTTAAACAGTTTCCATAAACACCTATCCAGGAGAACCTCTGACTCAAAGACATTTGCTGTTTTGATTGCTGGAAATCGTTACATGCCGTGGTACAGATATCAGGTACAGTATTTAATCACATCATTCACTGGGATCTTGAGATGTTATTTAGAAACCATTAGGACTAACGACAATGCTTTAGGCGAATGTGGCGCATGCTTACCATATACTCATCAATCATGGTGTTCCCCCGGAGAATATCATCACGTTCATGTTCGACGACGTCGCTTATGACGAGGAGTATGCACTTCAAAAGTTTTATGAACGCGAGTTAAGGAACCCTTTTCCGGGCAAACTCTTCAACGAACCGGAAGGACCGGATGTCTACGCTGGATTGAAAGTCGATTACCGTGGTTTTGATGTCAGCATCAAGAACTTCGTCGCAGTTCTCGAAGGAAATTCGTCAATCGTATCGGGAGGTACAAAGCGCGTGCTTGAAAGGTTTGCCAAGCCAATTGTTAGAATTCATAATCAGTGGTCCGAACGATCGAGTCTTCGTTTACTTTACCGGTCAAGGCGACGCAGGCAATATCTACATTTTAAACGAATGCGTAAGAAGATTTTTCTACTTGAAATAATAACATTTTGTGACAATTGCGGCGAAATTTTCTCATCCTTTCGAGCTAAAACAAACACTTTGACAATTTATAGATGACTGCGCTAACTTTAAACAACACACTGACGACAATGAAGGCGAAGCGAAAGTATGCGGAGCTCACATTCTATTTAGATGCTGCTCAAGGGAGCCTGTTGTTCGAAAATATTCTGTCATCGAACATTCATGGCAAGTTGAGAACCTCTCAATTAAACCCCTCAGTCTATGCGGTCGTCGCTTCGAATGTAAGCGAGCCTTCGTGGGGCAAATACTGCTTCACAAAGCTCTTTCCGGACATTTGCATTAGTACCGAATTTTCAGCCAGTTGGATGAAGGATTCGGACACGGTTTGTCGTCGCTCGCAATCTTTAAATCTTTAGCAAGATCTCAACAAAGAGACTCTCAGTGAACAATATGCCAATACCAAGCAGCACACAGCTCGCAGTCATGTCCAACAGCACGGCGATCTTTCAATTGCCGCGTTTCCCGTCGCCTTCTTTCAAGGGAACCGATCCCATGATGATCGGCCAGAAACGGAGGTAAGATTATGTTGACGGCCTTGACCCATCTTCAGAAGCCTCTCGAAACATTACGAAGTGCCTATCGAACCCAAGGCCGTGCAACGAAGAGCAATAAGCAGGCAAATGAATTTCACGCCAAAAACAATTTCTTAAAGGTTTGTATTACGGTATTTTTCAACTAACATTTGACGCAGATCTTTTGGCGGGAGAATTTCGGTCGCCTTGTAGCGGGTTTGATCGACGATCCTTCGGAGCAGATCCGCTGCCTTGAAGCTCGCGAAACGATCCACGATGCCGTTTGCCACCACGAAGCAGTGCAAATCTTTAATCGAAAATGCTTCAACATAGCCGAGGTAACGAAACACCAAACTACTCA
This sequence comes from Poikilolaimus oxycercus, assembly GCA_034700245.1. Taxonomy (NCBI): domain Eukaryota; kingdom Metazoa; phylum Nematoda; class Chromadorea; order Rhabditida; family Rhabditidae; genus Poikilolaimus; species Poikilolaimus oxycercus. The sequence continues at coordinate 16,568 of JAQIXL010001283.1, forward strand.
TGATATGATTTGCTAGAATCCCGACATCGCCGCTCACATCCATGTGCTTATCAATTTATGCAATGTCCTTCGAGATGCTGCTAGTGTCAGACGGGCGATCGCCGAAATGTGTCAGTGAAAATAGCCAAGGAATGTTATCATTTTGATCAAGACGAAAAGAAATCATCCCTTTATTCAATGAAGTTCGTTTTGAGTAGTCTCGTCAACGGCAGCCTGCCTCGCCGTACTCACTGACAATTTTTCCGAAATAGCGACGATGGTCTGGGAGGCTGCAAAATGCTTGTTACAATCTGCTGTTATAAAGAGACCTTCGGACCGGAAGGGACGCCGAGCAGTAGGGAGAGTCATCTCCCCAGCAGACTGTCACTACACCGTGAGCATACCAGACTTCAACAGCGTGATGGCGATAATCACGAAATCCGAGCTCCGGGCTTTGAGCAACGAGATCCGCCTTGTGGACGATTCGGTGCGAGTTCGGCACGCGTCGGTCATGCATCTCCACGAATTTCGTATCGCCGGTCCTTGGCTGACCAAAAGTGGTCAGAAAGATCTTGTCTCGTCGAAAACCGGAGCGCGAGACCTCCTGAGCAGCAATCGACGCCAGCGCACCCCCGAGGGAGTGGCCAACGGCCTAGAAAAAAGTTGGATAGTGAAAATTTTCACTAACCCAGACGTCATAGCCCTTGTACTTGTCGACGAGGTTCTCGAAGTCACGCTTCATACCTTGTTGCCACAATAGTTGGAAGCCGCCGTAGAAATACCGATTCACCTGAAAAGGGACTTCAAGCTCGGCATGGGCTCAAAACCTTGCCACCGTCGTAGTCGGTGAGGTTCCAGAGCAGCGTGATGCCGATCTCCTCGATCAACTGTGTCCACGTGCTTGTCCCGCTACATAAAGATCGAATAACTGTCCGGGACAAACCGGAAGCCGAGGATGATGGCCTTGTCGACGTGAGAGACAGCCGTGAACCCGTAACAGGTTATGTCCGCATACTTGTGGAACTGAACGTCGCATTCCACGTCCATCTCACTGTAGATCTGAAAATGTATGAAACGCTCTTGCGCGTTGGAAGACTTCCCTTGCCCAAATTCAGCCAGTCGAAGCATCGCTGAGGGCTGTTCGAGTAGGCGGCCGCGGCCATCGGAAACGTCCGCGTACTGCAAAGCTCTACTATAAAACAGCTTCTTTCTCACCGAGTGTGCGTTGCGTTGAAGACCTTCGACGCCTTGCCGAGCTGAGCCACGGAGATGACAGCAACGATGACGCCGCTCCACCAGATGAACACCATCGTTCTTCGAGAGCGTCAAAAGCAATCGGCTCTGAGAACGCTCAAAATTGGAAAATTAGAAAACAATGAGAGTACTTGCAAAGAGATCGAACAGTGATTCTACAACCATGGGCAGCGCACTCGACGCCTTAACGCCTTATCCTGAAGAGTGCTGCTGCCCAGCGGCGGTTCGCCAAGCGGCTGGGCCGTCACTCTCAGACAAGAAGGCGTGTTCTCCACGTCCATCTCTGATATGATGGGTTTACGAAGAAACATTGAATGCAGAAGACACGAGGACACGAGGATACTACGTACGTCTCGAGAGGTGAGGGAAAAACACTACTTCCACGGATTTTTTAAAACAACAGCGGTTCAAATAACAACATGTTCTTCTCCATTTCCTGAAGGTATGTGAAAAAGCGTCATCGTCGATGAAAAGAAAGAGATAGAAAGAAGAGACGGGCGAACGCCTCGTCCATCCGGCTGCTATCTCTCAGCTGTTTCATTCTCTTTCGCTTCCGCTCGTGCCCTTTAGACTTGCACACGTCGTTTGGACGCAAGCAAGACGAACGGCATGCATGAAGAAGCCTCTGGAGGACTCGTCGGCGACACGCCTCCTCCTCCTCAGTCAGCTGATTTTTTTTTTCTCCTCCCATCTTCCTCTTGCCCTTTGGCCCTGCCCACGCCGCTTCGTTGAAAATGCAGACGGGACTGCGTTCGTCGCCTGAGGCGAACGGCCAGTGGCCGGAATTGAAAGGAGGCCGGGAACACCAGACATGCTCAAAAAACAGCTGATTGACTGCGCTTGAACAGCTGTGCAAAAGCCCAACGAACACAATCGAAGTCGCCTGGTCCGCAACACCGAGATGTTTAGAAGAGAAAGGGTTCACAAAGGTCTTAACATCTCTGTTTGCAGTCGTTTCGAAACTCCTCCTTCAATCCTCCCCGCTTTTTCCTTCTTCTGCTTCAGCACACCTTTCGTTTTTTCCAAGTTGTTTTGATCTGCTTGCATACACGGGGAGAGCGAGAGAGCAGAGGGCAATTTGAACTTGTAAAGAAGAACGCTCCGCGAAGCACTCCGCAACAACATGGAGATCTTTCCATCGGAAAACTACCCGTCGCCTCGTTTTTTGGAAACAGATCAACTAGACTTCGTACCATAAACCAGAAAATGTTGTGAGAACCAAGTACAATATGAGCCAGTCTCTGTCAGACTGAAACATGGTCTGGTACAGGGGGTCACGGATTTGGCTGAAACTGTGTCTCTAGGGGTAATCGACCACGCTGATCACGATGGTGACCTTCCCGGAGCGCAAAAGTGCGATCTAGGTCGGCTACCGTAACCCGTGAGTAAAAAAGTCAATTTTTCTGGATTGCATTTTTGTGAAAAACCAAGTATACCATC
>JAQIXL010001284.1:0-19239 GCA_034700245.1 Poikilolaimus oxycercus
CCGAACCGAACCGAACCGGACGTCGGCTAAAATGAGGTAACCCGAACCGAACCGACCCGAACCGAACCGAACCGAACCGGTCGATCAGAAAAAAGGGCTCGAACCGACCCGATGGTCGACGGTTCGAACCGTTTACAACCCTGCCCTCTCAGCTTCGTTATTTCATCCAAATAAATGCCTTTCCTTTCTTTTATCTATTTGGTTCTCGATCCAAATCGGGCCCTTAGAGACATTGGTAATCTCAAAAGGCCGACTCGATTTCATGTTTGGCGTCGAGAGCTGCTGCATGCACAAGGACAGATAAAACTGAAGCCTTGACGATCCCTGCGAAAGCGATCAATGTGAGACACCTGTTCTTTACAGCCCATCGAGGCCCGCGGTTCCAATCAACTAGAGGCACCGCGGAAGCATACATTTCTTTCCATCAATTTCTCCTTGTTGGTCACACAATTCTCACTTTATCGGTTCCTTTGTAGTTCAAACCTGCTCGTACTCTACTACCAATGTAATTGCACCAATCGATCAACAACAATACCTGGTTATGTCGTGTCAAATCTGCAAGGAGCTGTTTGGCAAGAAACCTTTCTCACAGAAAAAACGAGGCGCTTTGCAGATAGAAATAATCGAATTCCGAAATGTTTACCGTGTGGACATGTTTTCTGCCTTGCGTGCTTGCGCTGGATCTGGACTGAACGTGGTTGTGTTGTTTGCCCAACAGATGATGTTTGGCACTACGTGAGACCACAGAACCTTGAAAATCTTTTGGGGCTTGCTAGAAGAGAGCCGAGAGGTAGGTTTTCAGAAACCGTAATCGTTCACACTTGTCAGTGGTGAGAACACCAACCAATGTTTCAAATGAGAAAACTCACGAGACAGCATCAAACTGCGCTAAAGATCTGGCGGAGCAGACAATAAAGGTTCGGTTCTGGTGGTTTCTGGTACACACGTTTTCACAAGCAGTTCAGCTTAATATTAATCTGGTCGATCTAGCAAGCCACAGTGAAGGCGTTTCACCATTTGTGGAAAATGATGCTAGCCGGACTAGCATTGAGCTCCCTAATCCGAATACTGCGACTGTTAAAGATGTTAAACAGGTCGTGCTTGAACAACTGAATAATGAAAGAGATGTCGCTCCTGGTCAGAGTAGCGTCGGACAACTTTACTTTAGAGGTGTGTTGCTAAAAGGATTTCGAGTTTGTTTAATTATGCAATTTCAGGACAAATTCTTAATGATTGGAGATTATTGTGCGACTATAATATTCGTGAAGGATCAGTGCTTCACTGCTCAATAAGAAGCTCTTTGCCCATTATGGGTATCGACGACTGTTTGATGGAGAGCTCGTACTATTTTGGTCTATCAGACAGGCCTCCAAGAAAGTCTAGAAAGCGGAAGCGAAGACTTTTTGGTTGCTTTCTCTTTTCATCATCGTCTGCTTGAATGGATAGCATGTGAATAAAATGGCGTGTCATTAACCGGGAGTTGGGGCCGCTAAGCGACGATTTCGTCTTTACGACCACAAAACGGCGTTTCCTCTTTGACCAGCACGCAATCATGTCATCGTGTGGCACTTATGCTTTGCCATTTGGTTTGTGAGACAGTGTACTACTCCATTAAGATTTCTTTAGATCGCAGTGCATGTGAGCTGAAATGTTTACCACGTGGACACGTCTTTTGTCTGAATTGTCTTCAACGAATCTCCGCGGCTGAAGGCGGCGGCATCTTGTGCCCATTTGATCGTTCGCTGCATTACGTCACTCCTATGTCTCGATACAATCGAAACTCTTGTCCAATCTGGAAAGCACGGGCTTTTTCTATCAGTCACCTTGATTCATTCAGTGCATTTACAGTAAATGGCAATGATGCATGCGATTTCAAAACATTAAAGAAAAGATCGCGAATGAAGATGAAGGTGTGGAAAACGAGAAAAATTGTGCAATTAGTTGTTTCAGTTGACCATCCTCTTGCCTGAGACTCACAACGGCGTCGGAGAAGAGATCTTGAGAAATAATGACAGGAAGATCCTCATCCAGATCGCCGCAGATTCAACTTGCGAACTGAAAGAAGCAATTTATCGTCGTTTCAATAGCGGAACGTCTTCTTCGCACTGGATGCCAGCAATTCGGCTTTTCTACAAAGGTTCTTAATTTTCTTGCTAAAGCTTAGAGTTTAGGAAGGATTTTGGAGGAGAAAAAATTATGCGACTACAGTGTTCATGACGGATCGATCATTCATTGTTCGATTCGTGATTTGTGGGGCGACGCTCTTCACATTCTGCAAGAGGACAAGAGGGCAACGGAGTCAGGGCAACCTTTCCAATGACTAAGGTTTGCTACTGGAAAACAACAATTGAAGCAGCCTTCCTTCGTTGTCTTTCCCTGTCGCAGTCTCAATAAACAAAAGTCTTATTGTTAGTTTATAGGGTTTCGGGGTTAATTTACTTTTTTGCTTTTCTGTAAAACCTTTTGACTTTCTTCCTTAAGTGTCCACTCGTTTATTCGGAAGGCATGAAACGTGATCAGCAGTCCAAATTCTCAGAAGCTTGCTTTTGGTGAATTTCGCTTGCAGCCTGATGATTAGTACTTGAATGACGAGAGACGTGCGACGATGTTTGCTGCACCGCCAGGCGAAGTGAGCGCTAACTAAAGTGAGCGAAGATAGGAAATGATTTCCGAAGTACCATTTCCGAACGACAATAACTTTCATTGTCTGATTCTGAGAACGATGAAAAAACTTCGCAACCGCCCGTCGATAGGGCTTTGTCGTCACAATGATGAAGAGGGCGCTGAAGGGCGAATGCATGCTGAACACGACTTGACACCAATGACAGAGATCTGCCCAAGATTTCTTCTTCGCATTCAGCTTTCGACTTACTTTGGGCATCAAGTTGCAAGTCGAGCACGACGCCCATAGTAAATAAAGGAATTACTAACACGATTAATGGCAGAAGAAGCTTAAGGGAACATTTTCAAGACCACAAATCTACCTGTAACATCTGTAGACGGAAAAACTTTTGTTGTAACTGTCTTGTTCGTTCCTGAAGACAGCTTCGCATGCTGTGTAGGTTGTAGAAACTAAACGACGAAAATGAAAATGAGAAAAAAGACAACATGGCTCCAATATAGACGACGCTGAGGCAGAGCACCAGCAAGGCGTAGGCCAACGCCATTGTTCTGCCCAAATGCAGCATGGGGCTGACATCCAGCACGTAGATCATTACTGATGGATTCTCCATGAATTCCAACCCCAGGAAGTCGGAATCCTGCGGCGCGCAATATAAAGTCTTTTGCTATGTGCCAGAACAAACCTCTGTGAAGTAAGCGATAATGTCGGCCCTTCGCGGTTCGCCTAACACCATCAGAAATAGAGGCACCATAGCAAAAAGGTAAACAGATGTTATCACGACGCAGTGGCCTTTGAAACGAAAACGAAGCATTGATCCGGGCATCAGCGTCATCTGAAGCTGTTCAATAATGTGCTTTCCGAATAATTTTTCCGAATAACGAGTTTCCGATTGAAAAAGCGTGGAGTCGTTTAAGCGGGCGCAATCAATCGAACCTGATAACGCCAGTAAAAACTTAAGTGGATGATGATGGCGACAAGCATGACTAAGCCGTATAGGAAAACCTAAAATTCTCGCACAACCTAGACTCAACCGTCTGAACGTGTGTCGAGATGTGAAGCCACGTCCATAACGGTCCGGTGGTGTAGCTGCCAGATATGGGATAAAGCACAACGGGTGCCGATAGCACGGCCACATACAATTCATACACCATATTCGAGATCTAATAGTTTTGCTTTTATCTTGATTAATTAAGAACTCCTACTATGTGATTGAGAAGAAACCAGCGATACGCGTTCATCTCCTCGGAATGCCTCAAGATAAGAAAAATGGCCAAAAAGTTAGTTGGCACGCCTCCAAGACAAAGGATCTTCGGCAAGATTCGTAGGAACTCCGGCTCAATGATGGTGACGTGAAATGCGCTCACGTTTTGAGGAACTGTCATACTCACGCGTTAGCGACTTGTACTTATGGTCGGTGCAAGGCTTTTACAAATATATACTTTATAGCTCATGCGGCGACAACATGTCTATTCCGAGCGCCTTTTTTCGTCCTCACGGCAGCCGAGTTGTTTTTCAAGAACTCACTTTTCTCTATAATACCCTTATCCCCTTATGGTAGGTGCAAGGCTTGGCACAAATGCCCCCCTTTATCGGCCATGCAGCAGCGATTACGATGTCGTAAGTACAATTCGCGGGTTTGAATTGAGAACGCCAACAACATGTTATTCCGAGCGCTGTTTTGGTCTTCACGGTAGCCGAGTTGTTTTTCAAGAACCAATTTTTCTCTATAGCATGGATGATGTTTAGCAGAACGAATTCACAAAGATCACATTGAATTTGAAAAGCTAACTACCGAATTGTTATTTGTTTCATAGATACGCCGTTAGCTCTCAATCAACAGGAAAGGCCTGACTTTTCAGTTGTATTCCAAAGTTATCCTCCTTTTGCAAAACATTTTGTCCTGTCCTGTCCTCTTGTCCTTTCTTTACAGGGACCCTGATAGAGCAATGGCAGGTTAGCAATTGCACGAGGTTTCACTCTTCGTTAAGAATTCAAGAATTAGACAGAGGACTTGTAAGATTTTGTTCTTCCTCCCGTTTTCTTCGTTGTTGTACTTTTCGATTCTCGATCCAGTCTCGAATTCGTTTCTCGTAGCTTTCATGGTCGTTTGCAAAGACTTCAGCCAATTCTCGGCGTGCTGGTCGGGCGACGTCTGGCTTTTCTAGCAACTCGTGCACAGATCGAATAACTGAATTGTATTTTATTACGCGGCCAGCAGACCTTTGGTCAGTGTAAATAGCGGTGACCATTTCTCGTCGAAGACCCTTGTTGACACGATGCCACTTTCCGAATTGATGTTCATGTGAAAGAGGCGTTTGATTGATATTACCTGCAAATCTTCAGAGCTCAGAAAGGCAAACCTTTGGTGGTTTGAAAGGATAGTCAGGAGGAATTTCCACGCGAATCATCACGACGACATCGCGATATACCGAGCGCCGAGGTCCGAAGACGGTTGCTTGCCATACAAAGGGGTTGTTTTCGTGAACGAGCCCCATTGTGCAATAGTTAAGCCAAGGATTTCGTTCGTATTCCAAAAGTTCTTGAACGCATAAGCTGCATAATAGATCATGCGGCACCTTGAAAATGCGTCTCATACAGCCATCACCACAGGTTAGTCCGAACTGCGGACGGCCAATATCGAAATCAACGGCGTTGGAATCGTGCCGATTTTGTGCCAGCGTTAAAGCATGACAACAAACGCCTTCACAGGAAACAAGCTCGTCCTCTGTTCGAGTATTGAAAAGCTGTGTCGTTGATTTTAAAACTTAATGGCTTACCTTTGACATTTTGTGGACGCTATATTCTTCCTTTGGGACAGTATAAACGTCTTCAAGTGTTTTACAAAAGGCGGCCGCTTTTTCGCAATCTGGAATGCGTAAGACAAAGTAAAAGCCAACCTTGTTGAAACAGAGTGAGCTTGTAAAAGTGTAATTCGATGTTGGGGTGGGCCAGCCGATCCTTAAAAAGCATTGAGAATTCGAGTGTCAGTACCAGAGAGCCGTGAATGCCGCTAATTTCATCCATTTCTTGATTATCAAAATGAACAAGCTTTACAAGCTCATTAATAATGTGTCCATGAAGTGTAGCTTCATCGAATCCTTTAGGAATAGTGACAGCCATAGGATAAGTAATTTGTTTTCCAGCCTCAGTGCACGCATAGAAAACAATTGGAATCTCATTGTCCTTTTCGGGTAAAGATATTGCGAGATAGTTTGGAACGTCCCTTTCGTCAATGTTCTCAGAGAATGGAATGCTGAGTAAATCATCATCATCAACGATTTCGAGACCGCTTGGTCCGGCATCTCGAAAGATTACGATTCCCTGCAAAGTTTGTTGTTCAACCTTAATCACTTGCTTGAGGCTCAATTTCGTCGGCGGTCTTTATTTTCTCGTACAAAGCTGCTTTTAGATGCAGCGCTGTCTGTTCGTGATCGCTCATTATGCCAAGAGTGATGCCAATGTTCTTTTTGCAAATTGTCACTTTCACGAGATTCAAGCCACTTCGTTTTTCACAATTGCCTTTTGGCATTGTTGTTCCAGTACAAGACTGACACGGCAGCACTGAAATCCAGGTCTCTTAATAAAAAAGTCTTACTGGTTGCCTCGATCAATCGCGAGTCGGCTAAAATCTCGTCGGCTGAAGGTCTCATGTCCGGCACTTTGTGCATCATCAGTGAAATAAGCTGCTGCGAAGCCATAACCAAGCTGTTCTTGAATCCTTCATCAATGTTGCTAAGAACAAATTCGCTTTGTAAACAATCCTCTCGACTGAAATCCATATGCGTTCTATCGTTGACACATAGAGAAAGCACAAGTTCAAGAAACGTTACTCCCATACTGCAACAAACAAGTAATGGAAAGAAGCTTTGGGATACCTATAGATATCGAGCTTTTCCGAGTAGACTTTTCCATAGGCCTCAGGTGCCATGTATCGCGATGTACCATGACCGGGCGTAAAGGTTTGGTCAAATTTGTTTTTCGCTAGATCGAAATCGGTGATTTTAGGAGCTCCGTCTATGCTCAAGACAATGTTTGACTAAAACAAATAGTTTCGCTCCCACTTCAGATTACTCACCGGCTTGATGTCTCGATGAACAATCCCTCTACTATGAAGGAAAGACAACCCGTTAAGGGAACCGCGCATAACTCGAAAGACGGAGGCGTCCTCGACGGAAAGTCGACCGTTGCTGATGGCGCTTTCAAGAGAACCGCTGCTGCAGTACTCCATTTGGATGAGCAGACACTCCTAGGTTATGTGAAGCGAAGTGAAGCAGCGCGTAAAAACGAACTCGATTGCCTCTAAGTGAATGGTCGTGGATGATTTCGGTAACATTGACAACATTTTCATTTCTCAAATTCACCACAAGGTTCAACGCTCTTGCAATGTCCGTGCAACCCTCTCTAAACTCTATTTTCTTGGCGGCGAAGAAGCGCTTTCCCTTTCTGAAAGCTACCACTATCAGGGAGAACAAAATCGATCGACCTGCAAAGGGCGACGTCACCGAAGGCACCTCGGCCGAGAAAGCAAAGAGGTTCGACGTCTTCAATGAGAAAGCTTCTGAACTCCAAAAATGGCTGAAGTCGGAGATCTCGTCTCTTTTCACTGAAAACCTTCGTTATAACAGAATCGATTTGGTCTTACATCATGGTGTATAGCTTTCTTCTCTGAACGTCCTCAAGACTCAACGTGAGTGTTGTCATTGCATCGGAAATTTTTAAGCTATAGCTGACAAAAAAGACTAGAAAGAAAGAACAAATGCTTGCGATTGAGAACTCACTGGGAAGGTCTCGCGGAGAAGACCGCAGCGCGAAAGCGATTAACAGATATCGATAGGAAGAGCGTGCTTGCGGAAAGCGCGACCTGCAGCGCCACCCAAATCACCACTCAATTCGACTTATTGCTCGCTCGTTTTGAATTTAACGAAGAAGCGCTCAATAGATGTCACTGAATCATCATCTTCCCTTCTCTGAAAGCGCTTCATGCGGCTGCTGCGCGGAGCCTTATGGTTTGCTACGCTTTTGAATAGACACAAAGTCAATTTCAGACCACAAAAAACATCAACCAAAAATTTTGCCTTGCGGGCACGTCTTTTGCTTCGAATGTCTTCATCAATTTTCAATTAGTAAAGGCTACATCGAGTGCCCTGTCGATCGTACGTGCCATTATGCCAACGCTGAAACCCTCGACTCGGCCACGCCACTTGTCCACAGTTGATATTTTCCTTGCTAATTGTTTGAATTGAGACATGGAAAAACTACTGAGGCTGAAGACGATGAAAAACGACGCTGGAAACCAAAATCATCCCAGCTCCCAGGAAGTAAAAGAGCATTCAGGATCAAGCATAAAGGTGCGTTCGTTTTTTTTCTGAAGAGACCATGGCGTGTTTGATTGTTTTTAGCTCTTTGTGGCAATTATTGAGTCTAACTGGATGTTTGAACACGAATGGATTGTCTTCGCAGAGAATAAAATGCAAAGCAGCACCATGATAGCGCTAACGGATGTTCACAATACAATGTCTGCGAGCGACCTAAAAGAGGCTCTGCGCTGCCAGTTGAACCATCACAGAGACTTCCAAGACTTCTCATTTCAAATTGGGCTGCTTTACTTCAAAGGCTCGTCTGTTAAAAATTCGTAAAACAATTTAGGATTTGTACTTGAGGACCAAAAACTTCTCGGTAACTATGGAATATACAACGAGTCGGTGATTCATTGCTCGATTCACGACGGATTAGGCGGGGAAGAAGTTAACGTCCGCACGAATATTTCTGACGAAGACTCTGGTGACGCCAAAAGTTGTACTCGAGCACTTAGCAGCTTCCCGAAAATTTCTATATCAGATGAATAAAATATATTTTGGCATGCTTGTTTCAAGACGAGCTCGCTGTTCGTCCTTAATGTTGCCTTTCTCTTCTTATTTATCACAAGTATTGTATTTATATCTCGTCTTCCGAAACTCATCCATCTTCAGAAAGAGATTGTTTCACCAAGGTCACCTGACGTGAAATAACTGCGCTTTCAGGACCGCCTGATGGGCCCTTTTCTGTTATCGACAAGGTGTGGACATTTACTAGTCGGTCATCAAGGCGCACCTGACGCCTCTCACAATCAGCGTCACTCATTCGACGGAGTCGTGCCTGTCATCACATAATTCCTTCCAAAGGAGAAATTTTCTTTGTTCAACGTTGATGGTTTGCATTAGGCATAGCGGAAAATGATCTGTCAAATTTGCAAACAGACGTTTGGTAAGTCGCAGTTGTTAAGAACACAGCCAGTTTTGTGCAGATCGTATAAATCGAGTGCCTAAATGCTTGCCATGTGGTCATATTTTCTGTCTTGTCTGTTTGAGATGGATTTGGAGTGATCGTGGCAGCCTTGTATGCCCGACTGATGACATTTTGCACTACATAAGCCCGCAAAATCTTGACAACGTCGAGTCCTTGACTAATACGGGAATAGGCACACGCATTCAGCGAACAGTCTTTTTAGAACAAGATAAAGTGAACACGCCTTTGAAGCAGAGAGACATTGAGAAAACCGTAAAGGAGGAAAGAAACGTAAAAAGGCTTGAAGACTGCAGCTCTAATAGCGACCAGTCAGGAACAAGCCTAAAGGTATTGTAATTCGATTTTCTGATAGGATTGTCGAGAGCGATGCATTGCAGCTTCGCATTATGATTCTCGAGCATAATTGGGAGCTGAATGATGTATGCGCGCGCTGTGCATCGAATAAACCCAAAAAGCGCACGGTAATAAGACTGAAGCATCTCCAGAATACAACGACTGTTGGCGATCTCAAAAAGACTGCGAGCAGTAAGTTAAACGACTGCGGCGAATTTCTAAGAGAATCATTAGAAGTCGAACGGCTGTATTTTAAAGGTGAGTTTCTTTCAAATGTTCTTTGAGAAAAGGTCCTAGGATCTGTACTCGACGATCAAAAGTCTCTCAGTGATTGCGCAATCCGCAGCGGATCCGTCATTCACTGCTCGATACAGGGACAGATGAGATGCACACATGGATCATTGAAAATAGTGTCCCTTCCCCAAGTTTTTTACGGAATTTCTAAGAGAACCGGAAACGATTGGGACGCAGGCAGAGCGAGCAGTTCGACTTGGAAACTTTGCTGCTTTCCGAAACTATCTCGCACTCTTAAATGAGCGAATAAAGTTGCATGGAGAAACGCTTTCGCAAAAGAATATATTGAGACACTTTTATTGCCTACGAGTGGAAGTTTTGCCTTTATGACTTGCTGTGTTCACCGCTATCATGCTTCCAAATTTCGCACAGACTTCTCACTTTTTAAATTCTCTTACAAGTCATAGCCGCCACGTTCTGCAGATGTGAAAGTGGGAAACTGGAGCACTGAGGGCCAGCTGCTGTTTATGACTTGCTGAGTGGGTGCCTCGGCTATCGACATGACGCGAGAGCTACTCGTATCGATTCTCACTCCACAGCTTCACGATCAGCTACCCTTCTAGCTAGGAAAAATCCGTCAATGCCAACGTGCCGCATCTGTAGCGAGAATTTTGGTTAGTTTTCTTGTTTGAACGAAGCTTTTAAGATTTCCAACTTCGGAAACCAAAGTGTTTACAATGTGGGCATGTCTTTTGTTTGGAATGCCTTCGACGATTGTCATCCACAGATGGTTGCATAGTGTGCCCAGTAGACAACGCGGCACATTACATCAATCCGCAGCGTCTCGATACTACAGAGGCTCTCGTCAATTCCAATATTGTTAAGTGAACATGTGAGCATGTTCAGGTCCGATTTTTGAAGTAATCGACGCATCTTCAACTTCTCGACCTTGTACCAGCACAACGGCTCATTTCAACAGGTCGAGAAACCATCAAACGGTGTCGTCGTCCATGATGGTTTGCTATCAATTGGTTCAACGAAGAATCAGTTGAAAATCATGCCTGCCTTTGGCGACCTTCACGAGCCTAATGATCGAACCTTGACTATTTTGATCAAGCACCAAGACTGGACGGTAAGCGAGTTGATGGAAGCCATCTATAATCATTGCAATGATGGAACATTTACACGCGTTTGGGTGAACGCAGTGTGTATCTTCTTCAATGGTAAATGAGAATATTCCTGTTAGAAGCGCAGGAAAGCGATTATATTCTGGAAGATTGAGCGAAAATGGCATCAAGAACGGCTCAGTCGTTCACTATTTGATAAGCGCCAGATTGAAGGAAAATCACTACATTTTTCACCCGGAAATGCTTGAAAACTCCAATTCGACGTCGCAAGAGAATATTGAAGAGCCACTGAAGAGCACTATAGAGGTATAAGTATTTTAATATTGTACTTTAAAAAGCCATGCGCACTCTTCTTGACATTCTTTCAAAGAGTCAAGAAAATCTTTTGCCCCATGTTTGCAGCTGGACATAATAATTGTTGAACAAGAAGGGACAGATTATCAGAAAAGTCGCCCATTAAATATGAGAAATACCACAGAAAGACTGACGATAAAGCTCGCAGGAGCACAAACCGCAGTGGTGCGAGATGCCAAAAGAGAAATCTACGGGCAACTGAAAGATGGCGACCATTTTGAAGTTGGCTCATTTCACATTGGGGAACTCTTCTATAAAGGTTCGGATTTCTGAACGGGGCCCTAGCCAAATTGTAGGTCTTATGCTGGATGAACAAAATAAACTCTGCGACTACGGGGATAAGCAGCAAATCTGTGTTGCATTGTGTGATACATAGAACACATCTTGTACAGGAAAACATCGGTTATTGGCCATCATCGGCGTTTTCCTATATCGAAGAAGACATCGAAATCAAAGCCACAATGTGGACGCGCTTGTTGTGTTGCTTTGGCACCATAAAATAGCTCCCCAAAAATGCACCATTTTTCGGTTGTCGAATTTTCGCCTTATTTCTTGTTTAAAAAAATGAATAAAGACAATTGGCACGTACGGCTTCGCAAATGAAACAGCTTGTGACGATTTAAAAGTATGCTTTGAATCTTCTGTTCCGATTGCTGCTTGCCATTATGCTGCAGCGTTTTATCGGCGTATTTTTTCAGGTTTGCATTATTATTGTGCTATCCTAAGAAAACCATTGAAAGATTATTTTGTCACTTTCCATTTCTCTTATTGTTTATTAGTCTAAGTAGACTCTGTTTTTACACGAAATACAGTTGTGTGATGGCTTCACATTCTCGTCCGTCCTTACGATAAGATGCCTCTGCAAGGACGTACCCTGTCTCACCTTTCGTCCTCCAGCCTTCGTCAAAGGCTGTCTCGCGGTCTCGTGTCTTTCTTATCACAGCTCGCTGCTTCGCGCCTAGCGTTTCGCCTTCCTTGCATCCTTCATGGCTGGAAACATTGGTGAGGAATTTCCTTCTTTCTTCTATTTCTAGATTTAGATCTTTCGCTGATTGATCAATTTCCACACCTGAAGCAGAGTTTTGAAGTCGCCCAGCTTCTTGGAAAGGGCGCTTTCGGCGCGGTCGTCTTGGGAAAGTGAGAACCTTACGAATTTTATCGATTTTGGCCTTCCAGGCACAAACTAGAGAGTGTCGAATATGCCGTCAAAGTCATTCCGCTTTCTAATAATCCGACGAAAGACGAAAAGGCTTTGCGGGAAATCAAGAACGTTTGTGGGCTAAGTCATCCCAACATCGTCACGTATAAGAGCAGCTGGCCCGAGACGGTTCGATGACCTTGTGAAATCGTATTTGCGTAACATTTCAGGCATTTGACAAGAAATTTATGTTCATTCAAATGGAATTTTGTAATGGAGGATCGCTGAGAGGAAAAATTGCCGGTTGTCAATTTAGCAAGCAGAATATCGACACCGTCTGGAAGGTTCTTCAAGGATCCTTGCAGGGACTAGAGTACATTCACTCTTGTGGTTTGATCCATCGGGACATCAAATCGGTTAGATTTTCATAATTTGGTAACCCGTATTGTGCAGGAAAACATCCTTCTCGTTGGTGATTTTCATGCTAAAATCGGCGACTTCGGACTGGTTACTGGGGCAAACATGCTGACGTTTACCACGGGAGTAGGCAGTCCGATGTACATGGCACCTGAAGTTCTTGAGAAGACCTACACAAACAAGGTCGATATTTACAGGTTGGTTCTCATGAAACTCTTATGTAAGTTGCAGCGTCGGTGTCATCATTGTGGAAATCTTTGTTTCCTTCATTGAGACGATTCCACAAAAGCAGATCCTTACGACATACCAACACTCACGGGTTCGTTGCACCAACAGACAAAAAACACACGAAACGCTTTAAGGATATGAGGTGGTCGACAGCTCTTCAACAAGCCCTGGGCAACGATCTCTTTGTCCTCTTTAAAGGGCTTGTCGAAAGAATGCTGAGCAAAACACCCGATCCGCGACCTTCGGCAAAGCAGCTTTTGGAAGACTCAAAGTTACCATTCTATGGTAGGCAAAACATTTCTGATCATCGTTCGTCGGCTTAGTTGATCCGATGTTGACGACGTTAGGCAGCCTTTCCATCAGCACTCCAACCCCGAAACCTCGAAATCCACCGCCAACTCCACCAGGTGCGCTTCTGCAGCTTGACATTTACTCCTTCAGCGAGCACAATTGCAACGGCGATTGCCCAATGGTCCTACGACAAGAAAGCCGACGACGAATTGAGTCTGAAACCAGGGGATTTCATCACGGATGTTGAGAAGTTCGCGGATGGATGGTGTCGTGGCACTTGCAACCAGCAGAGTGGCTTCTTTCCTCTCAACTTTGTCTCGCTTCTTCAAGATCCACCTGCTTCAACAACGTCGAATCCTCCATCCGTTCCTCATCGACCACAAGGTCTGCTTTCTATGATCAAGAAACATTGAATGTCATTTGAGCGAATCCTCCTCAAGTGCAGCCCTCAGCTCCACCAGCTCATCTGATTGGGGCAATGACCAACGCGATCACAAGCTACGACGTGAATCTCGTCGCCCCCGACACGGAAATCGTGACTCTCGATGACGGAAAGAAGATCAAAATCAACGTTTGTGGTGGTTTTGAGAAATTTCAAATGTTTAGTTCGACAAGCTTTACATGATGAACAATATCAAAGCAGACATCCTTTTCGACACGAAATACTACGTCGAAGTGAGTCTTGCTTTGAGGATAGAAGGCAGTTCGTGATAGGCAAGCAAGGATCACATCTCGTGGAAGAAGATTCTCGACCACTCGCAATACTCGTGTCGAGGAAAGCAGAATTTGTTTTTTGAGCAGCAACAGATAAAGTAGCCTAAATTCAACAAGAGGCATCCAATCGCGCTTACAGATTCTTGCGATTCGTCATCACGAGCGCTTTACCAGATGGAATCACTTCAATCGAGGCGTACTTCTCAAGGGACACGGTGCATCTGAACCTCGCCAGTGGCTTCATTAGTGCGAAACTTTCAATTTAGCAATTCTTCGTTTTCAGTTCCATCGAAGAACGTCGCTTTGTTGGAGAATGGAACTCTTTGTGAGATGGGCGACCTCAAGAACAAAGTTATCGCCAGTGGAATGCTCAACGACGATCCTAACGATACTACAGCGCATCGCGTGGAGTCAATGGACTACATTCGCCTCTCTCTTCCACAACCTTTCATGTTGAGCAACATTCGGTTTGTTTGATTGTGAATGAAAAAAAAAGACTATTTAGAATGCTGCTCTCAAACGACTATGATTCGTCGTACTTCGTCGAGGCCTGGTCAGATGGGATATGGAAGCGCATCGCGGACAAAACGAGAGAACAGTGCCGGTTTGGATTTGAACTTGTCTTGTTAATCTTGCAGCGGCTGGCAAGAGTTGAAGTTCGACCTTCTTCCAACAAATCGAATTCAAATCAAAGGGTCCTTCACATTCGCACCAGATGTATGTTTGTGGCGTGTTCCATGAAGGCTTTTGCAGAAACTCTTCAAAGTTTACCGCTTTGAGTGCTCTGGAAGCGGTTGAAGTGTCGAGCAGCTTCTTCTCAAAGTTTTGAATGGAAGATCTCGTCTAGGTGACTTGCATGTACGTGTTTGTAAAAGTGTTTGCGGTACAAGAATAAAGTGAGAATAAAAAGATTTTTCTAAACAGCGACGTTGCCACGGGCATGCGAAGGGAGATCAAAGTCACACATTCTCTTCCCAACCTTGTGTCAACGGGGTCTTCTTATCGCGGGTTTCGTCCGTTAGCGGCCAAGGCCGCTTCGCGTCGTGCCGTGCTGTCTCCTTGCTCCTCTCTTCATGGCTGCTGCAAACATTGGTGAGCCAGATTCTCTCTCCATCGAAATTCTGCATTTTGGATCGTGCTCTCTTGGATCACTTTACCCACTTGATAGAAAGTTTTGAAATCGTCGACAATCTCGGCAGGGGCAGTTTTGGAGCTGTCTTTTTGGGAAAGTTAGTTGAAGATTTTCTCTGTCAATAATCAAATTTCAGGCACAAATTGGAAGGTGGCAACGAGTATGCGATCAAAGTGATCCCTCTAACGAACAACGACGCGAAAGACGATAAGGCGCTGCGGGAAATCAAGCATGTTTGTCACCTGAGTCATCCCAACATCGTCGCTTATAAGAACAGCTGGCCAGAAACTGTGCGGCTGTTTTTTGAAACATTTGAAAAGAGAGTTTAGGTGTTTGACAGGAAATACATGTTCATCCAGATGGAATATTGTAATGGCGGCTCACTTGGAGGACATATCAGCAATTGCTATTTCAACAAGCAAAATATTGAGCTTGTGTGGAAGATTCTGCAAGGCGCGCTACAGGGCTTGATGTATATGCATTCACAGGATTTGATTCATCGTGATATAAAGTCGGTAAATTCTTTTAAACTTGTGGCATTGTGTTTTTAGGAAAACATTCTTCTAGTCGGCGAGTTTCATGCGAAAATTGGAGACTTTGGACTTATTACTGGGGCAAACGTGCTCATCTTTTCAATTGGAGTAGGCAGCCCTATGTATATGGCGCCTGAAGTCCTCCAGAGAACTTACACCAATAAAGTCGACATCTTCAGGTTCGTCTTTAAAACAAAACTATTACAAATGTTGCAGTTTGGGTGGCATTATTGTGGAAATTTTTGTTTCTTTCTTTGAAAAAGATCCAAAGAAGCAGATTCTCACAACCTACAAAATTTCACGGGTTTGTTACTTTGCAATGTAAGCCAAGATAGTCTTGAAGATGAAAGAACTGTCAGCCCTTCAACCGGTTCTCGGAGACGATCTCTTCAACATCTTTAAATTAATTGTGGAAAACATGTTGAGCGCAACACCGGATGAACGCCCTTCAGCGAAACAGCTTTTAGAGGATCCGACTCTTCCGTTTTATGGCATTCAACAATTTCTTTCAAAACTGTTATGGTTTAGTCGACCAAACGCTGACGACGTTAAGCAATCTATCTATTCGTACACCATCACCGAAACCCCGGACTCCGCCACCAGCTGCACCACGTATGTCTGACAATGAGTACGATGTTTTGCCTTCAGATACTACCGCAGCAACAGTCGTTGCCCAATGGAATCCTCTGCCAAGTTCTCCCTCGGCTCCTTTTGGAGCACCAGGTGAGCGTTTCATATGCAACAAATGCGCTTTCAGCAAATCCTTCTCAAGTCCAGCCCTCGGCTCCACCAGCTCATCTAATTGGGGCGATCACGAACGTAATCACAAGTTACGACGTGAATCTTGTCGCTCCTGATACGGAAATTGTGACCCTCGATGACGGGAAGAAGATCAAAATCAACGTTTGTGATGGTTGAGCGAAAGGTCAAATGTTTAGTTCGACAAGCTTTACATGATGAACAATATCAAAGCAGACATCCTTTTCGACACGAAATACTACGTCGAAGTGAGCCCTCAGCTTCTTAGTTGATCGAGCTTCTTGACAGGCAAGTAAGGATCACGTCACGTGGAAGAGGATCGTGGATCATTCTCAGTACTCGTGTCGAGGAAAGCAGAATCTCTCATTCGAACAGCAGCAGATCAAGTAAGCCAACTTCAACAAGAGGCATTCAAATGATCTTCCAGATTCCTGCGATTCGTCATCGCGAGCGCTCAACCAGATGGAATCACTTCAATCGAGGCGTACTTGTCAAGGGACACGGTGCATCTAAACCTCGCCACTGGCTTCATTAGTGCGAAATCTTTCAGTTTTGGATCGTTTTAGTTCCATCGAAGAACGTTGCCTTGCTGGAGAATGGAACTCTTTGTGAAATGGGCGACCTCAAGAGCAAAGTCGTTGCAAGTGGAATGCTCATTGACGATCCAAATGACACCACAGCGCATCGCATGGAGTCGATGGACTACATTCGCCTCTCGCTTCCACAACCTTTCATGTTGAACAACATTAAGTCCGTTTGGTCTTTTCCGTCTTGATAGAGTTGAATGTTCAGAATGCTTCTCTCAAACGACTACGATTCCTCTTATTTCATTGAGGCCTGGTCAGATGGGATCTGGAAGCGCATCGCCGATAAAACGAGGGAACAGTGCCGGTTTGGTCTTGTTAGTGCTGTAAATCTTTCTGTAGTGGCTGGCAAGAATTGAAGTTCGACCTTCTTCCGACAAATCGAATCCAAATCAAAGGATCCTTCACATTTGCTCTAGACGTTAGTTTTCGCTGCGTAGAATGAAGACTTTTGCAGAAACTCTTCAAAGTCTACCGATTCGAGTGCTCGGGAAGTGGCTGAGGCTTCGAAGACCTTCTCTTGATGTCGCAGTTTGTGGATGGAAGATCTCGGTTTAGGTAACCTGAATATGTACATGTTTGTAAAAGCAGTTTGTGCTGCAATTATAAATTCCTTACAAACGACTTTTACCTCTGATTGTTAGCAGTTTGATCGAATTCTGCTCTTCCTGCCGGATTGCGCAACGTTGCGAAGAGGCCGACGAGTCACAAATATTTGCAAACAGTCGTGGGCTGCTATCATTTCATCTCGCATTCTTGTTGCACTTCGTTCTGTTCTACAATGGCCTCTCACTCTTCCGTTTTCGGTTATTTTTTCCTTGTCTTACAAACATTGTCTGCTTTCAGATGAAGCAGCTTACCAGATTCCGCGAAACGAGCTCACAATCGGCCACATGCTTGATGACGGGTGGTTTGGAGACGTGAGAAGCTTCGTATCCAACAAATACTTTTGCTGATCAGGTTCATCACGGCAAGTATCGAAACGCCGAAGTGGCTGTCAAGATTCTGAAGCCGGATCGCGGTTCGCGCGACGAGCTTCTCAGGTTCTTCTTTTATCGACTGTAAAGTCTTTAGAGAGGCGAGTCTTCTGGCCGAATGCGATCACCCAAATGTTGTCAGGCTTTGTGGGCTTTGCACTAGTGATGCACCTTTCATCTTGGTGATGGAGTTCGTCCGTGATGGTTGTCTCTTGCGACTCCTTCACAGCGAGCGGGGAGCGCGACTGGGAGTGCCCGTCCTCGTTGATATCAGCGCACAGGTTCGTCACCGAGTCAAATCGACAAAATCAGGTTGTTTGTGGCATGACTCACATAGCTGAACGAAAAATTGTTCACCGAGATCTTGCCGCGAGAAATATTCTCGTAGAAGAAGGGAAAGGAGGAATGTTTTTCGCGAAAATCGGCGATTTCGGGGGCGCATTCAAGCTTTCTGAGGTAAGGCTCCCTTGTCTTCTCCATCAATTTTGTTGGAGGAAGACTTTTATGAAGACGCAGCGGATGCTGAATATTCACCTAAAATAATTGCTCCGGAAGCGTTTATGACTCGTCGTTTTACAACACGAAGTGACGTTTGGTCCTTCGGCGTTCTTCTGTTCGAGATCTTCTCAACTGGACAACGACCTTATCCAGGTTGAAGTCTCTCTCGGACAACCCATGAACTGACTTCAGACATGGACGAGGAAGTCATCATGACGCATGTCCTGAAAGGATATCGCATGGCGCCTCCGACGCTTTGCCCGCATTCGATCTATCAACAGATGCTGCAATGTTGGAACGAGAAGCCCGAGGAGCGGCCGACGTTTTATGAGCTAAGACAATTTTTAAAGGCTTTTATCGATGTTTGAGATCATAGCAGCTGAGTAATCGGCCTCTGTTGATAAACCGTTGCACGGTTGATTTTTGAGCGAGCCATCCGTTTTCGAGAACTGTGTTGTTTTCACGGTAAAACCTCTCCGAGCCAGACAGTTGAGTGTTTATTTTGGGCGTTCGCGGAACTCCAGTGGAGCCTTGGAGGGGGGCCTTTATAACAGCGATCGCCATGGTGTTAAACTCACTTCTTTACGTCCTCTTCACCTCTAAGCCATGTTCGTCAAGCTCATTCTCGTAGCTGTTGTCGCCGCCTCTGCCCTGGCTGGCCCCATCGACCTGGCGAAGGAGCGCCAAGAAGTCTTCAAAGGTCTCGATCACCTCGACTGCGCCGCTGCGAAGAAGGAAGCCGGTGTCTCCCTCGACACCTTCTTGCTCTCCTACAAGGCCAGCAAGGGCAGCGACTTGACTTCGGCCGAGCGTGATGGCATCTCCAAGATCTACTCCGACTACACCAAGGCTGCTGGTGCTCGCTCCAAGACCCTCAAGTGTCCGGTATAGACTCAAATGCCAACTAGATCGATAAATTTTGCTTATTGTTTGAGATCCTTACTATATATAATCCGCTACGTGTGTATGCGTGTCCGCGAGTTTTCAAGGTTTTCGTCAGTAAGTCGCGAAA
>JAQIXL010001285.1:0-19239 GCA_034700245.1 Poikilolaimus oxycercus
AGTTTAAAAACTTCTGGTTGATATTTTCGAACCTATCTTTTGACGTTTTTTTTTTCGATACAGAAAGACACCGCGCTCTATCAAAACATGGGTTTCGACCAACATCGAGCTGTTTTAGCGAAGCAAGTCCGTATAGAACAATAAATTTTTATGGAACAACAATAAAATTTTTATGGAACAACTAGTTTCGTCCAACACAACTGTGCTCCCAATAGGGAAGTATAGTTGATTTAAAGAATCGGATGAACAGCTGCTCGTTTTGGTTTTGGATGGAGCTACGCAATGCACCTGAATCATTGCTTCCCCTATTGTGGCCACCTTCGAAAGGTCCTTCAGTCTTCATTGTTCTTATCCGGTCATGAAAATATTGATTGTAAAGATCACCGTCGACAAACGCGCCTCCAGCCATTGAATGGATGCGGAGAAAAGCACAAGCGGGGAAGACCTCTGGTGAGTCACTAAAGGTTGTTCCATCAAGCGCCATCGATCTTGTTCTTATTGAGCCAGGCTCTTCTGCCCAGATCCGAATCAAACATCATGCTTTTTAATTCAAGCATTAAGCGACTGGAACCACCCCGAAGTGAGAAGGGGGAAGAGCGGGTGCATGCGCCCTCACAGCAGGTTCGACCAAGAAGCGGAGTGTCTTTGGCTTTGACTGACGCAGCGAAAAGTGAAAGTAATACTGAAACCGATGACCAGGTTCATCTTCCTACTCGACGTCAAATTTAAGGCCGTGAGTTTCACAGTCGGAAAGTTTGCTTTAAATGAAATGCTCGCGGGAGAGGCAGCGCCGCGCTGAACGAGTGCCCCTGCCCACCTGGCACTGAAGACGCCCGGGCAGTACCTCCATCCACGGGACCAAGTCTCGCCTTCTCCGTACTCAGCTAGCTTATAGCCCGGATCCCTGGGAAATAAAACTGTCAACTTGAACCATTTATTCTGGAACTAATGATCCCGCTCAACCCTCTGCATTAGCAAGAGTTTGCGTGTGTTGTCGCTTTCTATTTCTTCGTCAGCTGATTGTCAGATTCTGCTCACAGACCAGAATTTGAAGCAAAAGCATGCTATTCAGTGGTCGCAAATAACGGAACACCTCATGTCAACCAGAAAGCCACTCTTTAGGCCCAGTTGTTTACAACTTGTTTGTCCCAAAAAGATGGCGAATATATTTTGTCTATCGGCTTGGAGGTAAATCTTCTCATTCTCAAGCAGTTGAAAAAATATCTAGCGGTTGAACTTCTCGTCGAAAAGTGCAAGCATCGCGCTCCATGAACGACGAGCGGCCGTTTTGCTGTAGGCGAGGCTCGGTACTCCCGGAATGGGCGCGTCTGAGGCATGTCTGAATTCGGTTTCACTCACTTGGATCGGTGAACGTGTGCTCAACTCCGCCATAGTTGACGAAGACCCAATCCACGCCTCGTTCGCGCATTTCCGCCAGAAAGTCTGGTACTTGTGGATTCACATGCGGGTCAGCGTCACCGTGATGTACCTGTTGTCTTTTATTGCCTTTTAGCTTGCTTATACCTGGACAGTGGCTTTGAAGAATGTCTTTTCGACGTTCTCGGGAACTGTAAGGGTGCCATGAAAAGAGACTGCAGCAAAGATGCCGAGCTCCCAGCGTGCCGCATCAATTGCAGCCAGTCCGCCGAGACAGTAGCCCATAGCGGCAATCTGAACGAGAGAGTCTATGAAGAAGACAAAGAATGCCTTGTCGGATGCAACAAACTTCTGCTCAGTTAGCGTGTCAATGGCCGCCTTGATTCTTGAGCGAAAGGTGGTATTTCGACTCTGAAAATTCTCTAATGGGTAGAGGTTAAATATCGATACCTCGAGAAGCTTTTTCATTAGCGCAAAGCCTTGCTCTTTGTTGTTCGGCGTTCGTAGACCCTTACCATAGACGTCGGCTGCCAGGGCTACGTATCCGAGCTAGACGTTTTCGTAATTAAGAAGGGTCCTTCTATGCCCAAACCTCAGCTAGCTCGTGGGCCTTGCTGATCTCGAACGGCAGGCATCCGCGAAATGCATGGAAAACAGCCACACCGGGCAGCTTCTGCGGCGAATTCTCGGCATCTCTGAAACTTCTTCGATATGGAAATAGTGAGAAACCTCGGATAACAGAGGACGCCCTCGAGGACTGTTCCTTCAGCGTCCGTGTATTCGATAACTCGCTCAATCACAGTCATTGCAATACGAGACCAGTGAACAAATTTTCAGATCTCAGCGTTTTATAAGTGCATCGCGTGCACAAGAACCAGTAAATTGGTGCCGTCATCGTTGAGAGTTTGTAGTTGGAGAGAGGAGTCGATTGAAGTTTGGGCCAGTGCACACGGCAACGGCTCAAAGCTCATATTGTCCAGAGGGAGAATACCTTTTTCATAGTATTCTATGGTAGCGTGAGCAAGGCATGCTCGAATCGACATAACAGAGAGAGCAATAGGCACAACATTTCGGTAACCTAAATGATGTGTATCTGAAGAGTTAATACCGGAGGCAAGTTGTGCTCTTCTCATGTAGCGCAGAGGGAGTTTCTAGCCTGCGCGTGACTCTACTCTTTGCGCGTCCAATGCGATCAAGACTCAAGGACCTGAGCATCGAAACAACAAAGAGACGCCCTGTCAAAACGGTTGCTGAAGCTATCTCTTTGGATCCTCATGCGCTGACAAAATTTTCGCCATGATAATAAATAGCTTGTTTCATGTGGCTAGGCGGCCAAGTCGGCTATTAACAACAAAGAGAACAACGATTCGATGACAGAAAACGCTGAGCCGAAATCACGCGAATCATCAATGTTTTCAAGTGGCCACGACCCACGTCGTCTTTCGATCGCGGGGCTCCCGTGTCCAGACGGACGAGCGAGCGTCTGAATTATGGCGATCGCCCGAATGTTCAGCCCCTCGTTTCTCTCGAATTTCGCGCTGGGGCGCCGCGCACTTTCATGCGGCTCCTCTATCCCCTCATCGCCTTTTGTTTCAATGGTGTTTGGAGTCGAGGTGAGTTGCCGATTAGCTTGTTGATGTCAACCTCCTCTAGCTCCGTTCATCCGCGATCGACCTCGAGGTCTCGGCCTCCTGCAGATTCCGACTGGTATGACCGACGAGCGCTCCGGACTTTTCTTCCCGAACCTCTGGATGGCAGGCGACAAAGTAACCTTGTGTTTGATTGAAATCTGACTGGTCTCGTCAGGGAGGTGAAAAGCCCGCATCAGTGCCAGATTCTCATTTGGCCGGTCAAGTGACTACGTTTTCGGGAAGGTTTTGCAGACCGCTTTCAACGAAACCAAATCTTTCAGGTCAGCTTTCAATCCGTTCACTCACATCGTGTCGGCTGTTTATAACGAGGACCTCGTCGATTCCTGGGGCGCTGGGTAAACATGTTAATGCTTCTTTTGCTCCGTCATCTTACAAGAACCATTGCCTCTCCGATGATAATTATTTGCAGATTCGCTGTGAATGTGAGCTTTACCAACTTTTCACTACCACTAGTCAACTCCTAGGGCATCAACAATCTTAATCTAAATGTGCGGGAAAATTTTGACAACTGGGCGGACGCGCCGCTTTTCCGACACGACAGCACCCACCAGCCCTTTCTCACAATTCTGCACGTCGGAGGAGAGTACGATTTGAGAAAGATCGATGAGGTCGCCGGTGAGCGTTTCATCTTTTGTTTGATGGTTTCTAGGTCACATGGACCTCCCGATTCCTGGTATCAATGAACTCTTCGACATCGATGGACACTTCATGCAGGTTTGACTTCAATTTAACCCTTCAACTGACACAATTTCTTCGTTTCTCCAGAAAGGACGTGGCAATGGGATAACGAATTCAGCTATAGAATTCCCGCTAACTCTTTCGGATCCGAATGAGCGGGCACCCTATACCTTCAAATACCTTAACTACATGGCGGATCGGCACATGCAGTGAGTCTTTAGTCATTCGCCTCAGTCGACTTTCAGATATGGTCACGTTGTACCAAACGTGAATCCGTTCCTTATCGGAAAAGACAAGATATTGCAACGGCTCAGGCAGAACAGGCTCAATCCGACAATGGTCGGGTAAGGTACGAAATACTCGAACGCTTTCGAGCATTCTCTTTTGTATCGACAAAGATGTGGCAATAAAGTGAAGTTTCATCTTAACATCGAGTAGCACATTCTTTTTGTGCGCACGTTTTCATGCAGGATAACAATTGAAAAGTCCTCCCTGCAACCCTCTTGCGCAATACACACGAGAGATACTGTGAGCCGAGGCAGAAATGCGGCAATTAATGAATGAATAAGAAACTAGAAAACGAAACATAAAATTGTTCTGACACTTATTCGTCCATAAGCTTGATCTTGAATTGTTCCAGGTCGAGTTGATTCACTGTTGCCATCCTTGGATTGATGTTGCAGACATCACACGACGGATTGGCTGGCTGTGGGCCTGCACCAGACGAGGACGCTCCATTGATTCTTATTACGTTGGCTCTTTCAAGATCAATCGCGTCTCCGACCAGAAACTCCACTTGGATCTCTGGGTGAACTGTGATGAAGCCGTCGTTGATGGACAGAATGTGTTGGTGCTCGTTGGACCATTGAACTAAGTACTCCTCGCAGAAAGCTGCTCGTTGCAGCCCGGAAGGTCGGCATAAGTAGAGCACAAGCCGATGCTTGCCACCAACGCTGGTGCAGTAAGCATCTCCGAAATAAAGCTGAACATCGTCACACATTGGAATCTCGATGAGCCGATTCCCAAAGATATTCCACTTCCAGTACGGCCGTTCAGGTGAGAGATGCAGCACGTTTTGAAAGAGAACCGGACAATCCAAATGTCCCGTGGGAAGCCGCGGAACAGGCTTCAAGAATTTCTCGCTCGCCATTTCTTCGCTGGTAACACGATAGAGCTTTGTGGGCAAGAGTCTCGGTGACGATTGAAGCTTCATGAGGCTAGCAGACAAGAGGCTCAGACGATGACTGAGCACTGTCTTCGACACGCACTCGCGAAACTCATAGATAACCGGCTCGCCAAAAAACGGTCGAATTTGAATGGCTACGAGTGCGCCCGTGCTTGCCGCAAAACGACTCTCTTCGGTGATCACATAATAGCGCCGACCATCAAGGTCATAGAGAGCCAAAGTAATTTCTGAATTTGGCGCGTTTACTAAAGCGCTTTTTGAGCTCGCCTGAATAAAAATGTCGGAGTAGGAGCTCGTTAAGTCAATGTTGCAAGTGTCGTGGATAATTTTATAGCAATGGATCTCAGAAGTTTTTGGAAAAAGAGTGAAGCCCGGAAGAATAAGACTTGGGAATGACATTAGCTCTTTGAGTATCTCGCTGACCGCTTAGGCCGTTCACCCGTTGCCTTAAATACGAGATTTTAGATAAAAACAAAGGAACAAAGAAGAATTAATTACCGACAGCTTTGGCAATTTGACAGAATTGCGAAATGTTTGGGAAGGGAAAGAATCGGCGGGGCAGCGGACTATTTGCCAGGCCACTCTGCTAGGGTCACTCGCCGCCCGGCAGACATCCTTTGGAGGTCAAGGTCAGCTGACACATTGTTCACTCTTCTCTCTCTTCTCGGCCCAATTCGTCATTTCCGTTCCCAGGAGATACGCTCGGCAGATGAATGTCCCAGAGGGTTGGCAGAACGAGAATTCGGCCATTTATTGTAGCAAGACTTTGTGAACACATCGAGCAAACAAACGGGGTACCTCCCTCCAGATATAATGCGATCGATTCCAGCAAGTTTGCTGGCAATTTATTGTTGTGGAAGCTTATTGTCTCAAGAAAACGCAACATTATCGTCTTTGGTCGCAAACTCAATAACATATCGTTGCAAGGCGGGATGAGAACACCGGGCGCGATAGACGTTCCACGCTTCCTCGTCGCTGGCAAAGGCGATAAAGAAGGGAGGCACAATTGGGACTGAGCGCGGACGTTCGATGATGTGGCCGAAAGGAGAAAAGGTTGCAATGAGCTCTCCCAGACTGTTCACTCCGCATCTCGGCTTCATCTTGATCTTGAGGCGATTACGACAGATCTTGCGCGGACACAGATTGCACTTTTCGCAAAGTGGGTTGGCTGGCTTCGGTCTTATGGTCGGCGAAGTCGCACCGGCTATGTCACGTTTCTTGAAGTCACGAATCTTCTCTCCGATGAGAAACTCCAGCTTGATGTCTCCATGCGCTTTGATGGTAAAGGGTTCAAATGAAAGGATATGAGAATAATCTTGTGTCCAAGGGATCAAGAACTCCTTGCAGTACTCGTGCTGAGGGGAACCGATGCGACATAGGAAGACGACAAGGACATGCTTGCCGCCCACTTCGGTGCAGTATGTGTCACCGAAATACGCAAGCATGTCGTTGCCGAATAGAGAGGGCATGGGGATCTCGATGAGAAGATTTCCGAAAAAATTATAGGGTGCTATTGGCAGTACAGGCGAAAAATGCAAGACGTTTTGAAAGAGAACGGGGGAATCGAGGTGGCCTGTGGGAAGACGCGGCACTGGTATCAGCGTCTCATTTTGTATGCGGTCAGCTTTGTAACGACTACAGACCGCAGCGACTACAGACCGCAGCGTGGCGCAACAGGGAAACAATTGCGTCGATAATGGCGCGAAATGACTGTGTGGATCTTTCCTAGAGATCTGGGCAGTGAGTGGCGGCCTCGCGCATTGTTTTCGCGCACCTGGCACGGGATGCATTATGGTCACAAAACTTTCCGCAATGACCGAATCAATGACCGAACAACGGCTGCACACTGACGATGGCTCTCCGACTAGTGAACGCTCAGCCCAGATAAGTTCGGTGCAGTATGAACATCAGTCGAATGTGCAACCGATGCGCCTTTAAAGCCCAGACATACAAAACAGCCGAGGATGAGCCACTTCTTGATCGTACGGCGATAAGGTCCGAAGTAGGAAAGCGTGACGATAGGGGACAAAACTGCAATAAAGCCTAAAAAAGCTGTTAATGGAATGGTCTCGAAGGACGTGCCCATCGACAAGAAGACGAGCTCCTCAAGAATGGGGCTTTGATAGAACTTCAGTTGGTCGATCGCGTATGCTGAAACGCCGACGGCAAAGAAAGCTGGAATGATGGATTGAATGGTAAGTATCTGCAAATTTTTATCAACCTAACAAAGAGCTGCGTAACCTTCACAAGTTGACGATGAACATCTTTAGTCCCTTCACTGAGGAGCGCTTCTCTGTCTTCCAGTACATGGTTGACCTGCACATTTGTCATTGTTCTTTGTTTCATGAATCGTAAATATCGCCAATCAAGAATTATGCACTAACCTTGTATCGAAAGTAGAAAATCAGAATGTAGACGGGAACCCAAGGCACGGTCATGTAGAGGATAATTGCCAAGGTCCACACTTGAAAGACGCTCTCATTCCCGCTTACCGTAACATCCCTAAAATTTGAAAGAGAAACATATTTGCGCAGAGACTTTATTACCGCAGGTCGTAATCGGGATGATTGCTCTGTATTATCGACACCATGGTCTGCGGTTCGCTCTCGGCAAAAAATGCAAACATAATCTGACCTATTTCCGACTAGGAATGCGCAGACTCACCATGATGAAGAAGGACGGAATGTAAATGATGAATATGATCAAGAGAACAACCTCAACTCGTGGAGCACCATGTCGAAGGACGTAGTAGCGATAGCTAGATTGTGAGCGAGGCGCATCGAAACAAACCCGAATGAAACGG
Organism: Poikilolaimus oxycercus; assembly: GCA_034700245.1. Taxonomy (NCBI): domain Eukaryota; kingdom Metazoa; phylum Nematoda; class Chromadorea; order Rhabditida; family Rhabditidae; genus Poikilolaimus; species Poikilolaimus oxycercus. The sequence goes on from JAQIXL010001285.1 coordinate 7,697, forward strand.
GAATGGAGTACAGGGAATGCGCATACGCATGCAGCATTACGCAGTAGGCTACATAGCAGACACGATGACCGAACCAAGCACAAGGACCTAGTGAAATATAAGCCAAAGAAGTCCCGGACGGAACAATTCTGTGAAAGCTTTTAAAGAATTTTTTAAAAGACGCACCTCTGCATAACAAAACCAGCTGAGATGCATCCAACAAGGTCGGTGATGGCCGAGTTGAGGAGCAGAATGGCGTAGACGCGCAAATACGACGGCGTCTTTAGGATAATTAGAGTGATCAGAAGTGCATTGCAAAAGATTCCGAAAGAATTGGTGACACTGCGAATGCTGACGCTTATGAGATCCATGGCCGAATGAACAGTCACCAGGGGCATTGCCAGGATCGGCGAAGCAGACGGACTAGCATTTTCTTCTCCCGCAGACGTCTCTTACGTGAAACCTCCGGAGGAAACGGCTGAAAACAGGGTGCATTTGAACTCAAAGAGACTCTTCATTCATGAGGCAATCAATTGGGTAATTTAGAATGCTCAATGCTCAAGGATGTAACATGGGGGGGGGGCGATGAGACTTCTAAAGATGGAGCCTGAAGAGACCAACACAGAATGTTCTGAGCCCTAAGGAAAAGTAACATTTTTGTGATCCATTTAATCTCAGCCCCATATCAAACATTAAACGCCGATTGTGAGACTAGAGAGAGCATGAGAAAGACAAAGGGCGAGGTCACTATGTCGGAGGGGGCAGGAGACGTGTAGGAAAGAAAGTAGCCCTGGGTGTCGTTTGTAGAGCTGAAGCGGTATCGCACAAACAACGTGGACAACAAACTCCGTTCTTCCACGAAAAGAGCCCGGCCTGTAAATGATTTTGCTATTCATTCAGCAAGATTTACCCGGTTAGATTGAGGAAGCATTTGCCGAATGTTAGGCTGTCGTCGTCTTTGCAGACGGAAAATAAACCCGTCGCGTCATGAAGAATAACGTAGTACTCAAGAGCGATGCCAAATTTTTGATTGAATATATTTGTTTTAACGATTGGCATCTTAACTCCTACTTCGTGTCGGGGGGAATTTACGCCTTTTCGCGGATCTATCACACATAGCGTGCTTGTATTACAATACAATTCGTCATTAAGGCGCACGATTGTGCTCTGTCTTTCGGGTCCTGTTGCGTCAGGTTTCCTCATCTCAGAGACTTCTCGCTCAGGAACCTCAAAAATCGGTATATGGATGACAAGCGACGTTATTTCCCCCCTCATTCCTCTCTTGCGCGTGTTCTCGTTCATCTCTCACTCTCGAAAGTCTGTTTACAATATCATAGCCATACGTACAATGGGATTGTATCTGCACGCAGACTTCACAATCAAAAACGGACAACTTGAACCATTGGCAAGAGGCTTCTAGCGATGAGGAACAGACAGTTCGTTGCGCTTGTTTCGTCGCTGTTCGCGGAATCTTGCCATGTCTTTCCGCGTGATAATTCCACGAAGCTAAACCGGATCTTTTTGCTTACGAATACCTGACCTTATTCTCATCGTCGACGACAATCAAATATCGAAGACCCAGACCACGAAAGATGCGGAAGACGGAAGGAAGTGACGCATTTAGAGGTACTCGATGGGGCGCCGTGTGCATGTAGGGCGTCAAGTCGATCCAGCAGTTTTCCTCTTTTTCCGTCAAGTTCATGAAGTCCTTTTGTTCACGGCTAAAGCTTATGTAGTCGTTCAATTCCTTGCAGTGTGTACCGAGAATATTCCTGAGCGAAATCAGCGGAACTAAGAGAGCGCTCAAAGAGTGGAAGATGGTCATCGGTCTCGAAGATGCGCTTTTGAATCAATGTGAGGAGCTGTTGGCGCAGGACGAGGCCCTGAAGACGGAACGGTAAGATCGCTTTTCTATTAGACCTTCACACGCCCGTATTCGGGCAATTCGCAGTCGCCTATGTCTTCGATACGGTCGACGACTGGAAAGCCGTGATGTGAAGTCTCCAAGAGAACATCTATGATGTGTGATACTCTTCCCCGTGGTTCTAGAGCGACAACATTCGTGTGCATCACATTCCTAAAATGCTTCACTTTAAGACAAAGTTGGCTTACTCAGCAGAAATATTTCTCGAGATCCTCGGTGCACTCCACCCAAGAATTGGAATTTCGTCCAGGTCAATGTGTTCATTAAAGAGTCCCTGAAGATTGATTAAGAAAATCAAGTTAACTAACCGAGTTGAAAAAATTGCCAACCCAGTTGGCCGTCATGAGACATAGCATGATGGGAAGACCGAGAGTCATGCTCTGTGTGGCCTCCATTATGAGCGCTGTGAGTGAGATAGTCATGCGGACAATTCCGCCAAGCTGTGCCGCCGCGCCGGTCAAGGCAAAGATGTTTGGCGCGTTCGGCTTTATGAGGTCGGGCAAGAGAATGTAGAGCACAAGTCCGATGAGCCGTCCCCAAGCAGCTCCCGTTAACAGAGTCGGTATAAAGACTCCGCTCGGGATACTCAAGCCGAACGTCCACATCGACAAAATGAAGTATTCGATGGCAAAGACAAGAAGTGTGATCATATTGAATGAGTCTTAAAATATAAGTTTTTCTAATTATAAAGAAATGTACCAATTGGAGCGTGAAAGAGGGTTTGTATGCTCTGCTGAGGTAGTGAAATGAACAAGTTCGCCAGGGTATTATATTCGCCTGGTTGACAGTAGATCTGAGCTTCAGTTAGAGCACATTGGTTTATGATTACCCCAGCTACGTTTGAGATATTCTCGCTGCTTTTAAGTTGGCAATCTTTGACGACCAGTGGTGTAAAGAAGGCAACAAAGGCCGACATCGCTGCCACAAGTAGAGCTTCCGTGAGTCGTTGGCATTTAGTGACCAAACACCTGAGAAATAACAAGGGACTCCTCCAGCAAACACACTTTTTCCGATAGTTAGACAGTTGAGTGTTGAGACCGGTGAATAGCGCTCCGAGAAGTCCGCCAATGATTCCGATGACAATGAATATTGGCATGTCCCAGACGTCATAGCGAGGGTCCTAAATGCGCGAAAAAATCTTTGATAAATGTGTCTTATGAAACCTCGAAAACTCCAAAATTCGCCAGTCCCTGGTGGACGAGTTGGCCGGGATGACCTTTGTAAGAGCTCAGGGCGAAGTTGACTGTGTAGGACGAGACCATCGCGGAGAAGAACTGAACGATTTCCTATGATCAATTGTCAGACCATTCTCCATGTGAGGCTTTGATTCCAGAAGCTAGCGCTTTCTTCAAGAGCGAAGAGCACGCCGCCAATTGGTGCGCCAAAGGCTGCTGCCACTCCTGCGGCTGTACCGACGCTTACAAAATCACGCATCTCTCGATCGTTACGAAAATCTTGGAAGATCCCGAGATCAAAAGGACTGCAGAGGCGACCCTGTGAGACAGCAGCACCAACACACGCTCCGGCGTGAATCATGGGCCCTTCCTAATTAGTCGCAGTTTGAGCTTTAGCTTCGAGCTTACCATGCCAGAAGCCAAGCCTCCAGCTACGGCGGCACTGACACCAACAATCTTGACAACCAGAGTCTTCAGACCAACTACTCCCGGAATGTTAAGTCCATTCAGGAAACATTTGACCTGGGGGATTCCGGATCCAGCCGCGGCTGGGACCCAGAAAACCGCCAAGATTGTTCCTATGCCGACCTCAAGCCTTATTGCACGAATGATTCGCATGCTTACCAGAGCACAGTTGTAGGCCATCCACGACATCTGAACGCCCCACATACACAAGCCACTCTCAGTCGTTGTGTCAGCCAGAATCTCGTCGCTGCAGCGTTGAAGGACTGAACAACTACAAATTTGAGTAATTTGAGTAGTTACGTGAACTGATGATTGACCGAAATTGGAGATTTCTGCTCTTGTCAATGATTACGTCAATTACACAAGCGCAAAGCGCGGTCATGAGGCCGATGAAGAAGCAGACAATCCATTGATGTATTGAAAATCTCCAGATTCGCATCTGAAAGGTGCATCAGAAGTGGCAGCGAGTTACTTGATATCTCGCTAGTTTCTCTTCTTGTCGATACAGCTCATTGTCGCAGATTTCATAATCGAGACTTTCTAAATTGGCCGTTGTTTCATGTTCGTCGGCGACTGGGGGCTCTACCGTTGTCCATTAGAGCATCGGCACTGCTCACCTTCAGTGACGGTTGGAAGAGATCGGGCTTCATTTCGGCGGCGTCGCAACTCAACATCAAAGTGTTTATTTGCAGTGATGCGCTGAAGTCCGATCAGTGGATCTTCATTTTCGTCCAAGCTGAAGAAATTGGTTGAACGCTCTGAAGTAAAGCAACCTGGTTGTCGAGGTGGACCACTCTCGTTTCGGCGTGTCCGAGTATAGAGTGGACGACAAACTTGGGCTGGTACCCGTAGCTCCATAAGCCATCCGCCTTGCAGTTGGCACTCGAATAGACGAAAACAACCCATTGTTCGACGCAAACCCGATAAAACATCGGTTGAACTCCGGCTTTCAATCACCAAACGTGAGAATACTATCACCCATCTGAACTTCAGAACCAGCCAGCAGCGAGGAAGGGAGGGGGGCTTGGGTGCATTCTTAATCGTTGGCCCCTTATTCTTGATCACGACGATCAGACTTCTGGACAAAAATAGAACTTTCCTCTTGATAACAAAATACAATCGGCTGTAAGAAGGCCGTCGGCTTTCGGCTCGAATGCGCGTCGAATGCTGCTTCTCTGCTTCTGGAGAGCTCTCTTCTGGCGCTTCTGTTCGCGGAGACCTTTTTAATCCGTCTTTCTTTATGCGCTGAGTCTAGAAGCCTTGCAGCGATAAACCGTGCAAATGTTCAATGTCCACAGCGATGCTTCTGCCCCCACCCCCCCCCCCGCCATATCGATGGTTCACGCTAAATCTTGTCTCAGAATGGCGACGAGATTGATAAGAATGTGAGGAAATACAAGCGACAAGTTGCCAGCGATTGACGTCAACGGAGCCGTCTGAAGGCACTAGCTGAGATTGCGCGTCAGTACAATGGGCCTTGTTGTTGTTGAGATTGGACTCGTGGTTGAAATTGTTGCGGTCAACGTTCTGCTCATTGAGAAGCTCGGGAACATCATGGTTGTTGCCTAAACATCGTTTAAACGATTTGTTAATGGCGCTAACCGCTGTGGTGCTCGCCATGTGAACTGAAATCCTGGAAATCGCTTTTTGCGCCTAAAACTTCTAGGCCAGAAGCTCCTGCTCGAACCTTTGTAAGCTCGCTTCTAATTGTTGTTCGATATTGCGAAGAAAAGATAGGAAAAAATAGGCAGTCCATGCCACCGTTAAGGAGACTTAGAAAGTCGAAAAACTGAAGCCTCACACTCATTGTTTTATGGAACAGAACTAACGTCGCCCAAATTGTAGACAACTAGAACGTATGCGTCATTGAAGAGCAACGAACAAAGGGAGGCTAGCGCTAAATGCTTTTGAGTTAATCCAGCTTCTCATAGAACCTTGCGGGACTTCAGTGAGAAGAAATATCCCGAGCAAGACCAGCAACAGGTGACTGGTGCGCTCCGCCTTCGCTACTTGAGTGTCCGTCGTTCCGTTGCGAACAACTTTTGCTCGGCGTTTCTATAACACAACTTATCACACACGATGGGAAAGTAAAACGAGTGAATCCTACCTTTGCTTTCCGTAACGACACGATCAAGAAGAGAGTGAACAAAATCATGAATAAGCATGGACATACCTGACTTCTCTAAAAGTTTGTTTTATCGAGATACCTTGAAAACGAATCCGCTGATGAGAAAAGCTAGCATATATTTGAGGCAGTAACTCTCTTTAGTGTAAAGCATGATGTAATAGCCGGATGAGACGTTATGGGACGGGTCTGTGGAGTCGACGAGTTCATAAAGTAACAAAGTCGGAGTGCACAATAGAAGAATTGCCAGTGAAGAAAAGATGATGTATTTGCTAAACTTTGCACAATCACAGTGATGTTAAGTAGGTAGCCATTGCATACTTGCCCCGGGTGAGTTGTACGGGTTGAGCCGCTTCGCGAATAGCCTGGCAGCGAATCCATGCGCTAGCGAGAATCGCATAAAGCACCATGGCATGGAGCGCGACGCTAAGAAAATCGAACCGTTGTTTTGCGAACCCACCCGAAAAAGCTGTACAGTATTAGGAAAAGCAACCAAATCATCGGCTGGCCGACAATTGTCTCATCACTTGAGAGAAAGCGAAAGCGCAGCATGCAGAGAAAATAGAGAATCATGTTCAGCATACCGGCAAGCGTCTCGCATGTGAACTGCAAATCTTATTCTAAGATTTAAAAGCAAAGCTGGATACCAATCTGTTTACCGCATTTGAACGCATTGTGCGGCGCGTGAGGATGAAAATGTGCAGCAAGTTTGCTGGAATTAAAGTCACACAAAGCAATATCGAACACACTACATGAATAGGTGCATAAAACCTGAATTTTAATCAGTTTGTTTTTTCATCCTTGCTACCGAAGAAAACTCTTGCTACGGTTAAAATCCCCGATTTCAAACAAACTCTGCAACGTACTCTGAAAACGCACTGAGTAGATTGGGAATGGTGCTATTGGCATCAAAAAGGTTGTATTGCAGACCACAGCTAACTTCCGCCATCAATTCAACTAAAGCAGAGTGGAAGGCGTGGTCGTTTCCTTGTTATTGAAGTCGGCGGGGAGAAGGGATAACGGGGACTAAGTAGCAGTCTTTGAGCCATAAACGGATCGCCCGTTTCTTTTTTCTTGCCGACGAACTGGAAGACTGCCAACTGAAAATTCGAAGCTTGAAAGCGCTGATTATCGTTCGACTGAACAAGGAACTACATATTGTGTTTACTGCTCACTCAGTGAACCAGAAAAACTTCTGCTCCGCCTTGTACACAGGAGTTAGACTTGCTTACCAGTGATAAGTAACTCAAGGTCCTTGGCTCGCGGGTCTTAAAATCGAGCGTTTTGAAACAAAGACACACCGGGGAGTGAGTGAGTAGCTCGGATGTGACGAAAGACGAGTCAACTTGCATTTGAAATTTCCAGCGGTCTCATCAGCGGGGCGTGTAAACGCAGGGTAACGCAGGGTAAAGAAAACACAGGGTAGCACAGGGTAACCGGACGCAGAGTAAGCGTGCAAACGCAGGGTAAGTTGACTGGGAAGCGCAGGGTAGACTGGAAACTCAATGGAGCCATCAAAAACTCTTTCATGTTCGAGAACTCGTGAGACTTTTGTTGCTGCTGTCAACGCCTTGAACTTCTTTCAAGTCAAAGCAGGGCTAATTGTAAGCAAGGAACAGTTGAGCGCCTTCTTGATAGTCTCACATTTTCGCACGAACCACGCCCTTGAGGGCTTTCCCAAGTGCAGTCAACTCCACCAATTCAAGGATTCATCGACAGCAGTTACTTTCTAGTCAACTTACCCTGCTTTTGCAGGCCTGCCCTGAGTCCCGTTACCCTGTGTTTTCTTTACCCTGCGTTACCCTGTATTTACACGACCCCTCTCATCAGCTCGAGTACAGCAAGACCGATAATGCAACTATTCTCCACTCTAGCACCTTCTTTCCTGGTATTAACGAGCCTCCAAACGACTGCCTTACATTTGCAAACGTGTTCGTTTTGAGTGCAACTAAGTCACAACGTTTTCGAACGTTTTATTTAGGAGCTTTGACGTGGAGAGCGAGAGAAAAACCTCAGGTGTCGTTCGCCGGCTGAAACTCCTTTGTCGTTGCGAACAATGAGACCACTTTCCGTTCCTCTTCTTGGAAATTGGTGCTTGAAAACGGTTTTAAAGCGCGCTATTATTAACGAGCCGCCGAACGACTGCAAAAAATGTTCAAAGATTAATCATTTGTTCGTGAACAATATCCAAAGCAGGCGAAAAATAAGTAAGCCCCATTCAACGAAACAAATGATAGACACTCCGAGGATGAGCCCGAGGACACCGCCAAGATAAGCGATGAATTTCGTGAACTGAACATACAAATTTGTGGCTGAAAAGAAATCTTACGTCCATTGCAGGATTTTCAACAAGGGCCAGTGCAGTGAATTGCGGCATTTGAACCGTTACTAAAGTGGTGCCGTATTGAACCGAATTAAGACACGATTCCTTCTCCGTGATGTTCGTCATGAAACGACATTCCGCCGGCTGCAGGACAATTGTTTACGGATCCAAGATGGTATCACTAACATCAGCTCCAAAATTTGCTTCTGACCAGTCGATCGTGTATGCGGCGTCCATACACGGCTGCGGGCAAGAACAATCCGCCCACTTCGAGGGGTCTCCAAGTCGAGCTGACTCAGCCACCAGACATGGGCCTAGATTTTAAAGTTTTCCTGAATTACAGTAGTTGTCAACGTTTAGTCAAATCGCAAAGAGTTGCACCGGACGGCGACCCGTAACTGGGATCCATGCAACCGCAAAGGCGAAGCATGGCATCTTGATAACAAGCGTTATAACAACCCTAAAAGAGAATTTATTGCGATCCGCTGCATAACGTACATCGGTTTGATATGTGTTGCCCAAATAGAACGACCTGACTTGCCCGATCCTCTTCACGCAGTCACCATAAACACCTCCAAGACGTGAAAAATCAGTCTAAATGCTTTTCACTTACAAGATCATGTTTACCTTAGCAACGTGAATATCCACGCTTTTTCCTGGTGGCGAATTATATCGGACAGATTGCGAGTAGACAACGTCGTTGACACCGTGAATGAAGACCAGAACAGCTGCATTCGTTGTCCAAGTGGTGTATTCGTCTTGGTTTATCTTTAAGGAGGCTTGGAAGCCTGTTAAACATCCATGCTCTTATGGAGTCGCGAACCTCCTCGTTGTCCAGGAAACCGTGTGAGGTATTTTGTCGAGCTGTTTGCATGATTAAAGGTGAAACAATTTCCCAAAGAAGCGTCGTTGAACCTCACAACATCTTTCCTAAAACAAGAAATTGTTCTGCAACAGGACCCACTCCAAATCTAATTGCTTCTCCTCATAAGCAACCCAGGAAAACATATCATCATAAGTCCAACTTAGACTGGCTCTAGTCGTTTCATCAAGCATGCCGAGAATGAACGGCAAAATAACCGATATGATCACCGGATTTTCTATGAGCTGAAGTGTTTTGCTCAAATCGCTGTCACAACATACTTGCCTGCTCTTCAGTCATATTTAAAGCCGTGAGAATCTCTTCCACAGTAACCACTAAAAGATTTTCTTCAGCGTTCGAAACTTGCTCACGAGTGCTGCAGTTCGTATCTGTGTAGTTCGCTGTGCAAGCGCACGTGTACGTTTCGTCACCTTCGATGCAGGTGCCACCGTTTTCGCATGGATTGGGAGCACATAGTGCAACTAGTGGTATTGGAAATCTTGCAATGTAGTGTGTTACCAAGTTGACAGTATGTTCCCGTATATTCTTCGACGCAACCACATTGAAACTCGGTGTCCTTGCCGCTTCCAGAGATTGAGCAAGTTCCGCCGTTCTGGCAGGTCACATTATAGCATGCATTAAAATCTGAACAGAGTCTTCAAATTGAATTTTGCTTTACTTTCGCAGGAACTCCCAAGATAAATATTCAAACAGTCGCAGCTGATCGGCGATCTCTCCACGCATGTTCCACCATTTAAACACGAACTGCTTGAGCATTCATAAGTATCTGAAATATATCCACGAAACGAAAAATGATATTCACTTTCACAGTTATCGCCGTAATTTGCGTCGGTGCAGTTGCACGTGTAGTTGCCCGTTTCGAAGTCGTTGGTGCAGACGCCGCCGTTCTGACACGGAGAATCGTCGCACAGCAACGCTTCTGAACACTCTGGCGTGACCGACATTTCCACTTCTTCTCATGCTTTTTCATCTGTTGTCGCAGCGACCAAACCAAAAGGCCAAACGCATACCCGTCGCAGTTCAGAGAGATCACCGAATGATTTTCGTGAAATTACACTACCAAGGTAATGACTGAAATAACCAACGAACCGCAATCTGTTCCAGTGTAAGGCGGATTGCACACGCATGAATAGGCGCTTCCCTCCTCGATGCAAGTTCCACGATCGGGGTCACCACCGCAGGATGTATTCGTGCAGTTGGATGTCAGGACTTAAATCATGAAGCTTTTGAGGAACAGGAATCTCCTCACTAGTGTAGTTTTGAATATACATATAAGCAGTTGAATTCAGGCCCGTGCAATTGGCACACGTTGACTCAGACGACAAAGAGTGCATTCCGCATAACTCGGAGCAGTTTCCTGGACAAGGGCAATCGCATGATGTGTCGTTCATCGTTTGAGTTAGCAAATTGAGGTTCGAAACATAGCACATTTCGCCGCTTACAACTTAACATTTATGAACAAGATTTTCGTAGAACTTACTTGCTAGTATGTAGAAACTTGTACCATAGAAACTTTGCATGAAGTCGGCGCAAGCGCTAAGCGAATTGTTCGCAATACTTTTTTGCTGGTAGTAAGTAGTGTTATCAAGGACTGGGTCGGCATACATGCAACTGGGAAGATAAAGTTGCAAGAAATTAACTGCAAAACAACGTGAAGTCTAGATAGTCGGCTCTTTAACGTACAAACAATCATCTTTGTCGTGCAGTACTTGCCTGCGTACCAAAAGCTACATGTACATTGAAAGTCGGCTCCGCCGTACAGGGCCGAGCAAGTTGAGTTCGTCCCGCATGGATTGGGTGAGCATGGATCCGTGTCTAAAATCGTAATTGATTGCGTTATGAATAAAACTCACATTGGCACTGAGCTCCCATGAATTCATCTGTACACTCGCACGAAAAGGAGCTTCCATTAACAGAGCAAGTTCCGTCATTTAGACACGGATTAGAGCCACACGGAAGTGGATCACAGTTGTCTCCGGCAAAACCCTCGGCGCATGGACACGCGTAAGTTCCAATTCCACCCTGGCATTCGCGCGTTCCCGGCTGATCCGCGCAAGGATCGGGCGTGCACATGTCCACGACTGTCTCGCACGTCGAGCCCGTCGTTCCACTCGGGCATGCACAGTTCGTACAAGTTGAACCGTCACGAAATTCCACTGCACAGACGCCTATAACGATGATTTAAATCATCGTTCTGAGGAGTAACTACCATAATTCTGGCAGCCGTAGTGAGTTGCAGCAGTTGACGAATCCGTAGTCGATGTGCCCTGATTTACTACGATAGTTGGGATTATTGAAAGAAGCAGGGAAACTAGAGCCAGCCGAATCTGGCCCATGATCAAAGGGACAACTAGCTTGGCTATGGTAATGAATTCCAGTGGGGTAGGCGTTCCTCTCCACTGCTAGGTGACGTTAGTCTGTGAACAAAAGCGGCAAGTTCAAAAAACACTGTGCGCAGGTTCTTTGCAAGAATGAAAAGGAAACTTTTTTTGCCCCATGGCGGCACATTCTAGGCCAAAAGGTTTTCTAGTCGTTCAAAGGTGACGGTTAATTTTGGTTGAAAAGAATTTATTTACAGTTCACAACAACTGACAAGACTAGCAATTTCCACAGAGAATGGAAGTGAGATCTCAGGTGTCGACCAGAGGGAAGCGTTTTGAGAGAGAAAC
>JAQIXL010001286.1:0-19237 GCA_034700245.1 Poikilolaimus oxycercus
CTCTCCTTGTCAGAAGTAAAAAAAAGAAAAGCGATTACATGGGGACAGCCTGAGACGAAGGTTAAAAGAAGTGTCAACTGTTAGTTGAGGAGTGAGCGCCCAGAGATTCGAAACTAACTCTCTTAGTCGCATTCGCAGCTAGTAAAGAGCTTATAATTCTTCCTTTCAGAGGCAAAATCTGTGCGTCAAGTCAAATGCGTTCGTCGAACAAATCTCATTTTGTAGCTTACAATAGCGTTATCGAGTTGGCCTGGTGAGCTGGCCGCATTCAGTGAAAGACCGGTATCGAACTTGTGTCAGCTGTACGCCCGTTCTTTGTGCCTCTCTGCAACCACATTTGCTTCTGCTAATTCCCGAATGCGTCGGCTGCAAACATTGTCAGACCTTGGAAGTAGTTTGAATCCGCCACTGTCTAGCACACGTGTTCTAGTCACAACTGATGACTTTTTGCGGGCGCGGGCTTGGCGCCTGACGCCTGCACCCACCAAATCCCGAAAAGAGATTTTTGAGAACGATTACGTGTGTTTGGGTCGTGTGACGAAGGTCGGAGAGCGACAGCTGCAGCCCGCTGATTCTGCTTGCACGTTCTGAGTGATAAACCACAAGAATGGCGACTTTCTTTTCATCACAGGCCTTAAGGCCGAGCACTTGTAGCTTATGATCTGGAGAAATGCAATTATCAGCGTTCATAGGAATGCCTTTTCTGAATGAACAAAGCAGGAAAGAAATGAACACATCTCACACAAACCTCAGATCCCATTCTTCTGTCATCGCCCTCATGTTTTTTTCGTCTGATGTGGTGCCTTGAACTTTATTGTTAATAAAGTCCATTCTTTTTAAGTTGTCTTAGTACCTCTTGCAATTGCAGAAGCCTCAAACGTTCAGATTTCGTAGACCCGTGTATTCTTCGCCACGATAAGAGCCGCTCTCTTGGTTTCGAAGATCACGAGCAAAGAGAAACCCACCTTTACTGCCAAGGAGAAGAGACTACGTAGAAGTTCTAATCGAACAAAGCTCGACAGCCATTCGAGTTCTTTGGAGGTTCGTTTACGAGTCTCGGCCGGCTATGATGGACCGTTCGGCAATCCTCCGGCATGCTCCTCCGCGAAAAGCATCCATAAACCAATGAGAGTGATAAGCCTGTCGGTGAAGCTGCGACCGAATGAAAACAAGTTTTTTCTCTTGCTGGCTGTCGGACGTTCGGCGTTGCAGTAAAAACTACGTTGCAGTTTCAGGATGCGGCGACTCTCACGCGGACCCCTCCGATCTGACGGTCGCCTATCGCGCGACGACTACACGAGGCGGTACCTCACCAACCCCGCGACCTCCGACGTCATCGCCGTCCATAAAAGGCGCCCACCGGTCGCCTGTCTCTCATTCTCCGCCTTTCTTTTACCGTATGTCACACATCGCGCGCAATTCACTCGCAAACTTTTGCTTGCAGAACATGAGTTCCACGGATTCTGGTTCCGTCTCGGAACTTAGCGTGGCGTCCTTGGAGAAGAAGGTGCCGCTTGACGATTCCTCGATCGGCTCCAGTGTCTCGGATCTTCCCTTGACCAAGTAAGCAGACATAAATACTAGAGCCTGTTATATTATCTCTGAAGTTCTAATTACTTCCTTCGGACAGTTTCTTATACCCGCCGTAGTGTTTCAGGGAGGTCGAAGAGCGAGCAACACCGTGGCCGTCCATCTGGTTGAGCGTTCTCATGCAACTGAACATCGGCATTCAACTCTCAATCTACTACATGTCAATGCCAATCTGGCTTATGGACGTGAGTGTCTTCACTGTCTTCGAGAAGTCTAGACACCTGGTCAAGAGAACTTTTATGACGAGCATCCTTATGGGCTTGTTGAGCATGTTTACGAGCGAACACTCGCGACCCCGTCTCGATGAAGCTCTTTGCAAAAACTTTAATGACCTTGTTTCAGCTGGACAAGTCTGCGAATTTGGACTTTGTCGGATGGGTCGTCGCAGCGGCAAGCTTTGGTTGTTCAGTGGCAAGCATTTCACCAGAAGACAACACATCATTTACAGATGAACCCACTATTTGGTTACTGGAACCAGCGAACACTGTCCATGACTAGCCCCGTGGTCGTCGGCATGGCATTCATGGCCGCCGGTCAACTTATCTACGGCCTTCTTCCAATCTTCACCTCCCACGTCAAATGGATCATGCTGGTGGCGCGACTCATCACCGGTTGTGGCGCCGGTGAGTTGTTGTTTGTCGTGATTTCATAAGACGCGACACCCACACGTGTGTTTGTCTCGGAAGTTAAGGGGGAAGTGATTTATTACTACACAACGACGTAGTGCCGGCGGTCTGGGGACAAGAGGGTTAATGACCAGCAGACACGGGGGTACCACCCATCGACGGCGCCGGGCATTTTAACCCTGACCCGGAGTGGGGAAAGGGGGGTACCACCCTGCCATCACGTCAGCGAGAAGACAGCAAGAGCGAGCACCGTCCCGCCTCCACTTTGCTGTTTCCTCGAATGATTTACGGCTGAGACGCTATGACCAAAACAACAAAGATGACAAAATTTCAGGCTCGCTGTCTGTTCTACGGGCGTACGTTGCGACGGCATCGACACCCGGGGATCGAATGAAAGCGATCTCAATGGGCACAGCCGGATTCGTGATTGGACTCGCGTGTGGACCCGCCATTCAGGTGTGTTCCGAGCAATCGACGCCCTTATCGCCCCTGAGCGCTCCAAGCTCTTTCCCCCTCTCACCCCTTGCAAGAGAGAGGAATGGTGACATCAAAAACCGTGAGACGAATCAAACTCTGAAAACACACCACACAAACACCGTCATGGTGAAGCAATGGCAACTTCTGGCTTTCAGGCAGCCTTCACAGTAGTTGGCAAAGAGGGCATTCATATTGGCAGAGTGGTACTCGACATGTACACGCTGCCAGCATTCACAATGGTCGCCTTCGCCCTAGTGTCACTTGTCATCATGAAGCTCTTCTTCGTCGCCACCTATGCGGGAATCATTTCGGATGAAGAGAAAGATGGTTTGGGCGCTTTGAAGTTTAGAAAAAGGATAACCTTCAGCTGACAAATACAATGTGGTGCCGAAGTACGACAAGGCGCCGGCGCTCGTCTGCATTTATCTCTGGGTCATTTCCTGCAGTGTGGCGACGAACATTGAAGTGTAAGAATAACAATACTTTGAAAGTGTGGAAGTTTTCAGTATTTCCACGCCAGTGTCGATGGTCTTCTACGACTGGAACGACAGCAAGGACATCTTCATCAACGGGATCATGTCTTCGGCTGCTTGCATCGTTTCCGTCTTCTTTTACATTCTCATCGGCTACACGAGAATAGGCCAAATGTATGTGTTTCGTGTAAATGTTGAACTTTTCAGTGAGAAGCGTAAGCAAATCATATTCGGTCTCCTTTGTTTCCTCGCCTACTACATCGCCAACTACCCATGGCCATTCTACAGCGGTCCGCTCAACTACATTCGAAAGGACGCGAACGGCACGGAGGACACGTCACTGCATGGCGGTTGCTATGAGCGCTATCACTGGTGCAAGGACGCCGTTCGAGTGCCGCTCCCACTCTACGTCTTCTGCTACATCTTCCTCTACGGCATCGCGTTTCCGTTCATTGGAACCCCATCCGGAACGCTCTTCTCGCAGATTCTTGGTCCGCGAAAGCAGGTAAGCCCCGGCGTCGCTTCTCTTAAGACCCATATCACAGGGCATGATGCAAGGGTTTATGGCGCTCGGCGGCAGCTTCGCTCAGTTCGTCACACCGCTAATCGCAACGTCTGTGAACACTCCAAATGTCGCAAGACCAAAATGTTCTTTCCAGAACCTTCTTCCAACATTTCGGCTATTTACCGGTAGTCATCACGATGATCGTCGAACTCGGCATTGGCGCCATCCTCATTGCGGTGTTCTACAGGCGACTCGTACCACTGAAGATGGTGCCTGATGCGGGACAGTCCTCAAAGTACAAGAACGGAACTCTCTACAGATTCTAACTCGTTTAGAATTGAGCTGATTTTAAGAATTGTATCTCTTCGATTGCATTATTCTCGACTGTGTCATATTTGCCAGAACAAAGTTTGGATTCATCTCAGCGACTTGCATTTCACATTCTCAGATTTTCTAGAGCTAGATGTTTACCACGGGAGACCGCCTCTTGAGCAGGTATCCATCCAGACGTCTTGAAGGATCTTCTCGGCTTACGTCTGCAAGCAAACCTTACCATTGGAGAGCGACCTGGGGATCTCTATGCTTTTCTCTGTCTCTTCACTGATACTTATCTTTCTAGGGTACACCGCATCTAGTCCGAGTGAGTCTTCGGCTATCTTTGGAGGCTTTTTTTAGAAGATATTACTGACCTTTTCACTGGCTATGACCGACGGCTAAGCCCTTATTATTACAGCGGTTCAACAGTGAATGTGTCAATCTACCTGAATTACATGCTTCTAATTCAATTCAAAGGTCTCATTTTTGCTTAAACTCTTTTTCTAATTTCAGCAAGAAGACAAGGGATCGGTGGAGTGGCGTTATGGCTTCGTCTTTGTAAGTCTTGGCATCATCTCTAGAGGTTTCAGGTCTGGGACGATCCGCGCTTGACATTTGATCCATCCAATGTGTCCAATGAAACATTTCTCATGGTGCCTTTTGATCAGATTTGGTTACCAAAGTTGAGCATCTATAACAGGTGAAGTATGAACTAAACGTGACAATGTATTAGCATTGAAACACTTGCCTTAGTGGGCGATGCCTTAACTGTCGATGCTATGGTGCTTTCGACTGGACAAGTTGCAAGGAAGATGGCCGGTGTGACGAGAATGTACTGTGAGGTCAATGTTGCAAGGTTTGTAAAGCAGGAAGCGTCATCATTTTAGGTTTCCCTTCGACACTCAGTATTGCGCTATTATCCTTTCGTCATCCTTCACTGGACTCACGCTTCAAAGCGGACATCCTTACATCGATCAAGATACTTACACAGTTGTAGGTGGATGGGACGCAATGAAGATTTCAGTCAAATGAGGAATTTGAAATCGTCTCAATCGGTGTGATGACGCAAACATACTTACAGCTCAATCAAACAATTCCAAAGGTTTCTTTGCACACATCTTTAATGTAAGACGCAGTACATTTTCTATGCTGAACTTCGTCGAAATTCACTCTATTACATCATGGTGATTGTGATTCCGACGTTTTTGATCTCGACATTGACTTTTGCCGGAGTTCTAATACCGTCGTCGCAAGAAAATGTCAGCGAAAAGGTGCGTTGCCAGTGAAAGAAGAGTATTGTCAAAGATGGGACTGGGACTCGGAAGTCTGCTGGCGTTGGCTCTCATGTTGTCCTTGGTGGCCGACCGGATGCCACGTTCCAAGCGATTTCCTCTTCTCGGTGAGAGTCTATCGAATTTCCGAGGTCCATTTTCAGGCATATTCGTTGTGACACAGATTGGCCTCAGCGTCCTGGCCGTTTTCGCTTCGGGAATCTTTCATTACCATGTTGTTTTAAGAAAATTTCGACAACTCGCATCAAAGATTCGATCAAAGTATGAATAGTGGTATAGTCGACATGACACGAATTTAGTCAAACGGTAACCACAAGCTCCAATGCCGACAATCTGGAGAACGCGCTTCTGCTTCTTCCCTTTGTGCTGTTCGAGCTTGCGAACCTTGCTGTGCTCCTGTGGTTCTTGTCTCATACGTGGAACAAAGAACCGAAAGTGGTTCCGAACTTTGAGCTGTGAATATCTTGCGACATATAAACGCTTTGACTAGTTAGGATTACTTGAGGAGACCTTGATCAGAGCGGACTACGTGTGGGCGGCGTTTGTACTCGCTAAGCAAACATGTGCCACAGCATGTGCGAAGGTCGAAGAGAAATTCGATCCACAGTCTGGCAAAAAGCGTGAAATCTAACAAATCGAAATTCGATCCTCCGGCACTTCCCCCTCACTTACGATAGCAATATTTTACACGACAACGTGGCATGCGCTTCCTTGTTTTCGTCGCTGTATTTACGGTAGTCTGCGGACAAGAAGGTTTGGTTTTCTTTTCAAGTTTTTACTGTTGTTGAGCATTGTTTTTAGGGCTGAAAACGCTCACTTCGCTTTTCGATGGATATGACAAACGGATCAGCCCATATTATTTCACTAATGTCCCAGTGAATGTGACCATCCTCCTTTCATACATGCTGCTCATTAACTTTGTGAGTCACGTAAATAACGCCAACCGGCCTTTAGGAGGAAGATAAAGGTTCAGTGGAGTGGGGCGTCAGCCTAATCTACGTAAGTCGCGAGCTTCCATGAATAAGCTTGATCTAGAAATGGAATGACCCACGTTTGCGTTACAACTCAACAACGGTAAAGAAAGACAAATTTATCGTTGTTCCTTTCAATGAAGTCTGGCTACCGCGGTTGAGTCTGTACAATTCGTAAGCGGTGTGGCCTGTTCTAAAGCACTTCTTTAGGATCGAAATTGTTGCCACTGTTGGAGACGACGAAACGCTTGACGCTTGGGTGAGTGCCGTCTCAGAACGATAACAAAGCGTTTGTCTCAGGTCTTTCCCAATGGCGATGTGTATCGAAAGTATTCTGGATTTGTCAAGGCGCTTTGTGAGGTCGATGTGGAAAGGTTGAATACGTTTTCGTCTTTGAAACAATTTGCTCAGATTCCCATTTGACAGTCAATATTGCTCTATAATGGTTTCAACGGCATTCACTGGCACCTCGTTTCAGACCGGCACACCTATAATTAACAATGAAACGTATTATGTGGTTGGCTTGCCTTTCAAAGTGTCGATTTTCATTCAGACAAACCAGGAATTCGAGATAGCGTCACTCGGCTTGCAGACAACTTCCTATCAGCTTTTTCAAGCAACAATTCCAAAGGTTGTCCACTTTTCTTCTTGAGGAGGCGTCGCGTTTAGTACATCTTCTATGCGGAACTCAAGCGTAACTCGCTCTATTACGTCGTGGTGATTGCTATTCCCACTGTGCTAATTGTCGCTATCACGATTGTGGGCGTCTTCTTGCCTTCGGAAGAGAACAACAGCAGTGAGAAGGTGAAACTGAATTTCATGTTAAGTGATGAAAAAATGCAGATGACACTGGGTCTTGGTAGCCTCTTCGCTCTGATCCTGATGCTGTCTCTCGTCGCCGACGCAATGCCCAGCTCGAAGCGTTTCCCGCTTCTCGGTTAGACACTAAAGCAAATACGAACAAAGTTTAGGTGTTTTCGTGATCATCGAGATGGGACTGTGCATTTTTTCCATTCTTCTTGCTAGTGTTTTCCAGACGAAGATTTGCAAAAGACTTGAAGGCGAATCCAAAACTTTTCCAGCTATTGTTTACCCAAGCCTCTACTCGTTGGGACCAACAAAAGGAACTAGTGGAAAGCGAAATCTGAGCACCTTGTTGAACTTCGGTCTTCTAATTTTCTTCCAAATTGTCAACACCAGTGTCTTTTTGTGGTTCATTTCCTACTCCTGGAGGCCAGAAGCGAGAATCGATCCCGTTTTTACAATCTAATTGGCAATGAGAGCACATAGTGTCATAAATCTTGATACATTTCTTTTCTATTGTACTTTAAGGAAGAAAACCTTCTACTGCATCACAAGCTCGAGCGCAAATAGTAGGAGAGGCCTATCACCCTCAATGTCTTGCCTTGACCTGACGGCACCAATTTGTTCTGGATCGTTTCCCCTCTCCTGCGACGCCGAGCACTCATCACCGAAGGTTTCAGCGAATTAAACGGTTTCAATCACAAGTGGCGTGGTCATTGCTCAAACAGCCACGAGGCACGAGGCGAAACGCTACAGTCTCCGTCGTCGAAGACGTTCACAATCAGTGAGTGGATTTCCGTGGTGTTATTTCTTCAACTGAAAGGAGAAGCTGGGAAATCAATTGGCACTACCATCTTTATTCTAATACGTTCCGTCGAGCATGGATTCGACAGAATAACATTGAAACAGCCATAAAAATGCGTTGGGAGATGGAAAGCCGGGTTGGAGAGGAAGTTTAGGTGGAAGCGGCAAGTGCTATCTCCGTCTCACTCACTTACACTTGACCGTGAAGTTTCTTAAAATTAAAGTCTGTTTTTGCCCGGGGTTGACATCAGATATCACTCAAGGGTTGTGCCTTATAAAGGAAGAAGTCGACGGTGCACTCAGCATGCACCCAGTGACTGCTTGGTCCTGGCAGCTCCTCGCGGCTGGTTTCGTCTGCGCCTCTTCCGAATCTGATTGAAACCACTCTGGCTTCTCTAAAACGACCCGAAGTATAATTTGTATTTTCAGACAATGCAACGTTCCCTCCTGCTTGTCCTCCTCTGCATCGGCATTGTCGCTGCACAGATCAACTGCCACGCTGGTAGATTCGGCGCAAGCTTCAGTCAGCAAAGCGTGGGTTCTAAATCTTTCGCTCAAATGGGATTGGTTTGTGAGTCGTTTCCACGATTCTGACAAGTTTTCTTCGAACCTTGGTGCTTTTTTAGGGTTGTGATTTCTGTTTCTTCCACAACAACGAAGTTGGCTGCGGCTATGGTTCACCACAAGGCGGTTATGAAACCTGCAACTACCAGTTGTGCACCCAGCAATGGCGAGGACGGTAATCAACACTTCGGTGCGATCATTCATTTACAGGTTTGGTGCCAATGGCTGGTAAGAAGACTCATAACCGGATTCGCCGCGCGTTCCCTAGGCCCTAAAAATTGTTGTTTCGAAAAATAAAACATTGAATGCGTCCTGCTGAACGAACGGGAGATCACACTCTATGAATTTGGGACCCGATTCTGTACTATCTGTATTCAGGGTCAAAACATACAAACAGGAATGGTGTTGTTGACCACCAATTTGTCTAACGCTAGAAAGAGAAAGACCTGTGGCACTGTCAATCGACCTCAATTTCTACCTTTGGCAGAACGTGTGTACCCTCGCAGTGAAGTGCCACCTACTGCGTCTTCTTCTCCACGTCCACGGCTGAAATGAAAGCGCCAGGAGGCAGGCAGAGTACAAAACATCCAGATCGAACGAGCTGAGTGACTCAAGTCAAGGCAGGCCAAAGAGAGTTTACAATACCACTGTTTTTGAGACAAAAAGCCATCTTTCATCAATAGGTCGAAGCGGTCGAGTGGAATTGTTACGGCCAACCCTTTGCTAGCAGCCATTGACAGTCCTTCTTCAACCCATGTGTGGAATCACTCATTTGATGCCGTTCTTCGTCTCAATGTCAAGAAGAGCAGAAAGTCGCTTTGTGTCTGAGCTCGATGGCACCGTTAAATCTGCATGGGTAATATCAGGGCGGGCAGACTCCCAAGTAATCACGACTAATGAAATCTCGATTGCTGTCTACACTCCGTTCCACGTCTTATTTCAAAAGCGCGGGCGCAGTTTGTTCGTATAAAGTGTACGAAAAAAAATTTTTTCTTTCACAGATAAGGAATTTCGCAGTTTTCGTGGCATAGATGTCGTATTCTTTGAAATGTTCGACCGTGGCCCTACGCATCTGAACCCCATCGTTCGACGAAAAATGCGACAGACACTCGAATACCACTTAAGAGGGCATTCAAACTGCTTTCGAAAAGATGCATTTTTAAGCGTTTTCAGTTGGGATCGGCTCAAAGAGGTCGATTTGGTTCGATTTTCTGCAAAGTCTCACCGTGGCGTTGTGCCCCCACCCTTCTAGTTTCTTCTGACGAGCTTCAAGTAGAAAAAATGGAAAGAAAGCAAGCGTTCAAAGTGATTTCGAAGCAGAGAATCTTGGAATTTGTTCGTGCCCGACATTTAGCAATTGGCGCTTGAAGACAACGACGTTTTGTGTCGGATTTTGTGTGTTCCTTTCACTTTCTCGTATTGTTTTTGGTTGTCTTTCTATCTGCTTTGTTTCAAACGTTTGTTTAGAGTGCTGCTAAAGATGGTGAACACGAAGAAGTACGCGAAGCGTGCAAAGCAAGCCAGCATTGCAGCATCTGTAAAGTAAGCGCTTGGTTGCTTCTTTTCACTTTCTTTTTAGGCGACTGAAGATGCAGCGGGATCAAATCGATGTCGCTGTTGACGTTCCTGCTGAAGCTGCGGACGAGAGTGACGTTGACATGCCCGACCCGCCAACGGTGAGGAAAATTCTCTTGGTTCTTTCTTTCAGGTGTTTCTTTGTTGCAAATGTTCTCTATGTGCCTAGGTCGGTGTGAAGGTCTCACATGTGGCATGGTCAGAGGCTTGTAACATAGCCATGTGTGAGGCATTTTGGAACAAATTTGTAAAACCTTTTGACCAAAAACTTCCACCGATCGAGCCTTAGTGGAGGCCCCTCTGACGGGAACTAGAGCCAGTGCCAACCTTTGGAGGTTCCGGAGTAGAGAACAGATTCAAGAATCGGACGAGAATGAAGACGACGCACAACGAGAGAAGAGACGCCGACGGCGCGAACTCCAGCTTTGTTGCATCTTGTCAAAAAAACCCTGAAGCACTTTCCGCATGACGTTCGGCGTTGTCGCATACATATTCTCAACATTATACGAGGCAAACACTAGCATAAACAAGCAAAATGACATAAATCAAGAGAAAACCCATAAACAGCACAAAAGAAACATGACATGCGTCACTGGCACGCGCGCGCGACACGCGACGCGTCCCAGTAAAAGTCGTACACGACTGCACCTCAAACACGCCGCTATTGTCGCCTTGCGCGCGTTTGGCGCCGAGATGCTCCTGGTGGAACAGACTGTAACTGGATCGGTGCTCATCTTCTCACAAACGCAGACTACACCTCGGTTTCTGCCCGTTGGCGTTTTTTTGGCCGTGCTTAAATTGTGCATTGCACGCATGATCAAGAAGACACACACTTGGAGGTGTAATGGGCTTATGATCCGAGCCGGGTTTTACCCCGCCTTTGAAGTCTGGCCGTGTGGTGGTGCTGCGACCCTCACCATTCGTTCTACTACACCACACTGATGAAGAACGAAGTACCGTCGTTCCTCGCCCTACTGCCTTTGATCGCGGCAAAGCAAGAAGTCCTCTGTGATGGCTATTCTAGGGTCAGAATGGTCGAGCCCGTTCTTCATGCTTATTCTCACAATTATCCGTACTCTCTAGCGAACACGAGCCATGGCGACTGTTCGTTGGAAGTTCAGGCAAGTGCTTTGTCTTCTAGAAAAGCTGCAGTCTCCTTGGGCGTACGTTGATGTGGTCTTCGTCGAAGGCGCCGTGCCGAGCGGGCTTCACTTGAGACTTGGCGGGTGGAAGGAAGAAGACACCCGTGTCGTTACGATGCCAACTACCGACTCACGGCAGTCCACGCCTTGGCAAGAAAGTACCGCAATCGAAAAGTGCGCGCGAGGAAAATTTTGGCGCGCGTGATTAAACGCAACGTTTCGCTTTCGTTGTTTCTGCGATTCTGAGCTTGTGAGCAGCAATTTTATGGTCAAAAACGAACTCAGCGCCGTCGATTTACCCGGAAAAGGCAGAAAAAGGCAGGATTAGACGGGAAATTGACGAAAACAGTCATACCGCGGATAAGGCTTTGAGAGCTCGATGAACCACTTGGCGCACACCAGCCACGGACGTAGAGAATTTTTCTGGTTTAGCCGACTTCACCATCGTGACGAGTATATTCGATTGTAGAGGGGGATGAAGATCCCAGACCATCTAACTCCAAAAAGGTGCTCAAAAGGCCCATCTCGAAAAGCAATTTATTGCACGGACAGAGAGAGGTTAAGAGTCGTTCTTGGTAAGAACGAAGCACGCCTAGAACACCCCCTGGCACTGATTTTTTGAAAAGTTTATATTTTTCGGTTCTTTCTACATATTTATGGGGGCCGGACCATGGGAAACCCGAAAAACCAAAAATCTCAGGGGGTTACGGTAATTTCTTCGAGAAACGTTTTTTGCCCATTTGTCCCATGGGTGAAACCATTTTCAAAAGTTTCATAGCTCATTCGAACCGTCTCGTCGAGCTCTACAACTTTGTAAAACAAACCATTTTTCGAAAATGCCAAAAAAGTCTGTAAAAATCCAGCTTTAGAAACATTTTGGCTCAAAAAATCCAATTTTATCGCACCGACTTTTTACCTCAGAGAGAGTCAGAGCGAAATTTACTCTCATTCGATAGAGCGCAAAAAACTGCATAGTATAGTACCCCTCCCGCACCGCTCCTGCACCTCCCTATTACTAAGACGTCTGGCTTGAAAGTGCCAGGCTACCGTAATCATCAGCCGGAGCTCTAGGAGGACCCAACCGCCGAAAAATTAGTTCTTCAGTTTCTTATACCATTCGATAGCGCTCGTCGAGCTGAACAAAAAAGTCTTCCACGCCCCCAGTCAAAAAATGATATAAAGGTGTCTAAAACAGCCAAAGTAATGTTAAGACCCTCGGATTACGGTAGCCTGGCACTTTCAAGCCAGACGTCTTAGTAACAGGGAGGTGCAGGAGCGGTGCGGGAGGGGTACTATCCTATGCAGTTTTTTGCGCTCTATCGAATGAGAGTAAATTTGGCTCTGGCTCTCTCCGAGGTAAAAAGTTGGTCCGATAAAATTGGATTTTTTGAGCCAAAATGTTTCTAAAGGCGGATTTTTACAGGCTTTCTTGGCATTTTCGAAAAATGGGTTGTTCTACAAAGTTGTAGAGCTCGACGAGACGGTTCGAATGTGCTATCAAACTTTTGAAAATGGTTTCACCCATGGGACAAATGGGCAAAAAACGTTTCTCGAAGAAACTACCGTAACCCGCGGAGATTTTTGGTTTTTCGGGCTTCCCAGGGTCCGGCCCCCATAAATATGCAGAAAGAACCGAAAAATAAAAAATTTTCAAAAAATCTGTGCCAGGGGATGCTTCAATCTTACAGAGAACGACTCTTAAGAGACGCTTCATCTTATTTGCAATTGAAATTTTCTGATGCTTGGCTTGCAACCGAAACCTTTTTAAATGAGTTTCACGTCAAACTTAGAATGGTGATCAGCAATAACCAGCGATAAGATCTTCTTTTACCGTCGCAAAAGTGAATCTGTGGTTTAGGAGCTGTAATCTTCGGCGAACCAATCGCTGCCGGTTTGGCCGTCGATGGCTCGCACTACTACGACAAAGACTGGCAGCACGCGGCGAACTACGTCCTTTCCCCTCCACTCAGTCGCGATCCGTCGACTCCGAATGCCCTCATGGATCTTCTCGCGTGGTGCGTTTCATATCTTTCTCTTATGTCTTCAGCGGCGAACTTCATACGACGGCGACGGACAATTGCACTTTCTCGGCTTGCCAGAAAGCAGCCGGTCGCGACGATTTCACCAAGATCCCGAATGGAGTGAATGGAGTTGAAGATCGAATGTCGGTCGTTTGGGAGAAAGGCGTGCACTCGGGCAAGATTGACCCGATGCGTTTCGTAGCGATTACAAGGTAGGCACCAGTTTTGAATGCCAATAAATAGGGTTGGGTTTCGGGGCTGAAAACTCGGGGTTTTCGGGGTCGAGGTTTTTCGGGGTTCCAGAAAATCGGGGTTTTCGGGGTCGGGGTTTATCAGGGTGCAGGAAAGTCGGGGTTTTCGGGGTCGGGTTTTTTCGGGGTTGAAAAAATCGGGGTTTTCGGGGCTGATTTAGCAGAAATGCGGCTTTTCTCCTGTGTTGCTTACTGTTCGCCATGTTCTTGGATAATGAGCGTGTTTGTGGCAAATGCGGTCTGTTTACGACGTTGCTATCAAACGAACTTTTACGAGAGCTACGGAACTTGGCCGGCTGGTCGCACCGAAAAACACTGATTGTGAGATACAGAGCGATCTTTTGGGACAAAAGAAGCAATTCGAATTGCCTTTCATACAGCCTTTCGATGATGCCATACGAGGCTGTCAGCTTGTAGACTGGAAATTGAAAGACCTCACGAGTTTACCAGTTATCACCAATGGTTTTCACTGCGTTTAGTACTGTAATGAGATGGAGATGTTGTGAGGCAACCAAGGAATGGTGGAGAACTACATGCAGAACTTTGGATGTTGCGTGAATGCGCGCGCGATAGCGCGCGCGAAAATTTTTCGCATACAGTACTTATCGGGGTTTTTCGGGGTTTCAGAAAATCGGGGTTTTCGGGGTCGGGGTTTTTCGGGGTTGAGAAAAAGTCGGGGAATCCCCGATTTTTCGGGGTTGTCGGGGCCCCGATTGCCAACCCTACCAATAAACGCTCAGCTCTACGGCGGCGAAGATCTTCAACGTGTACCCAAAGAAGGGCCGAATTGCCGTCGGATCTGATGCTGACCTCGTCATTTGGAATGGTGAAGCATCGAGAAAGATCTCAAAGGAGACGCATCATCACAACATCGACTACAACATCTTCGAAGGCATGGAGGTGCATGGAGTCCCTGAAGTGACAATCTCACGTGGAAAGGTTCGTGCTTCTTGAGTTTCCCTTGTTTCACTATTGTCGAAGACGACCTTTAACTGGCAGCTGAAAAGATGTCTTTCAGAAAAAGCACTTCGTGCAAGAGAGAAGAAAGTTATTTTCACCTCTGATTTTCAGCCCAAATGAATAGCGGTCAAATACCAAAACTTGCAGGTGGTGTGGCAAAACGGACAACTAAATGTCGAGGCCGGCACGGGAAAATTCGTCCCACTCGCGCCATTCGCAAATTATGTTTTTGCGAGCATTCCTCAAAGGGCTAAGGTGTGTAGCTTAACAAACTTTTTTTGAAAGAAAAACGGGTTTGCAGATGCTGGCGCCACGTAAGGTGAACCGCACGGCCTAGACAACTTGACGATTCTGCTTTGCTCAAGCCTCAACCAACGGTTAATCGCGCGTGCCTTCCGAAAAAATGCAGAGATCTTTTTCAAGTGCTGTTCTATCAATTATTTCTGTGCTCATAAAAGATAAAGCTAGTATTGTTCACCTTTACGCCTCCGCTCTCACACAGACAAGGCTGTGGCGACAGCGTTTATGCGAGTGCTTCTGCTTCTCTGGCTTGTCGCTAGGTGAAGAGCCAAAGGCCAGCACGGCTGCTTGAAAAAAATACAAAGTTGTTGTGTAATAAGAGATTTGTTAGCGTTATCCAAGAAGACGATTATGATTGTCTCTGATACCAGCCGTTCGCCCGCCTCCGGCGGGCTCTCGGCTGGCCCCTGCGGGGAGCCTCTCCCTCCCCACATCTCCTTTCGGGCACTGAATTTTTTTTTATTATGTTTGCAACTTCATACATATGCGCCATATTGTTAGGTTATTGGCGAAAGACTTGATCCACCAGTCTGTTCGTCCGTTTCCTTTTCGTCGATTGCACAGCACGAGCGGCAGCAGTTGATACGATCGAGACGGGTAATTTTCATGAAATGCCGACGAAACGCGGCTACGAAGAGGATTGTCGATAGACCATTGACGAAGGGATACGCCTCGAGGGCGAACACGCCCACAGCAGTTAGAATCTACAAGCTTCTGAGTCTGAATCGTCCTTACTGTGTTTTGGAAAAGATCTTCGATGTTTCCCATCAAGAAAGCGATGAAGAAAACGACGAGCGGAAGAAACATGAAGAGTGCCGGGTAAATGGACTAGACATGTGCTTCCATGATAGATTTCTCTCACTTGAAAAACGAGCATGAGAGTCAGATGCAGATGCGTGCGCAAAAGGGCTCCGCTCATCGCTCGGCGTAGACGGTGAAGCGTTTTGAAGATAAAAACGGTCATGAACGTCTCGATGGCGTACATGATCAGAATTGCTGCCGTTACTAAAAACGTGATTCTCTTCTTCTCACAATCAGAATGGCTTACGCAGTACAAAAGCAACTTTCGTCATCCAATTGTCCATCCAGTAACCGAAGACCAGCTCGCCTTTCTCTAATCTCTCCAACAGGTACTCTCTTGTCTTATTCGAAGTAGCCAGTTCGAGAAGCCTGTCAGGCCCTACGGCGACGATGGGATGCGAGCAAACTATGGCCAGTCCGATGGTGTAACGAATCGTCTCGGTGATTATCATGGTCCGCTGGTCAGTTCAGTGAACAAATTATAAGCCTCGCACCCGATTTAGAATGTACGGTAGATAATCGCCGTTGCGAAAGATGGCAAAAAATCTGTAAAAGAAAGCACTCAGCAGAGCCGACACCATCTGAACGCCGAAGAACACGGCGATGGCGAACTAAAAGTAACAAGCAAGCGTGAAGACTGGCTAAACGGATTACCGCTACATGCCCGGTGGTTGGAGAGTGGATAAAGCGCAACGGTCCATGAACAACTCCTCCAGTTACAGCCAACAATGGTTCGGGTTGAAAAAGAAAAAGATTGACAGCGAAGAACATGTCATAAATCTGCTTGGTTCTTCTTTCTGAAGTTCTGTTTGAGCTTACCGTGATGGTTAGCAAGAAGATTCGATAATCTTTGATGTTTGCTGGCGAATAAAAGACGAGGAGAATGCAATTGTAAAAATTGATGACCAAAGCAAAGAGTGAGATGCCTGAGCCGACGTTTCGAAGTACGTCTTCGAAGGGCATCACGGCAAGCGACTACCAAGGGCGAGAGACCTTGGCCTAAGTGGCGCCTTATCGACTTCAGCTCGTCAATGCCACCACCTGTGGCTTCTGACTTTCAGCCTCAGTACCAATTTCAAGCGTGTACTTTTCATGTTCGCTGCAATGCGCCAGCGTACACAATTGATTTCTTCGTTGATGTGTTGAAGTTGGAGCGAAGACCACTTACAGCTGCGTTTGAAGCAGCCACGGACACAAACCACACCGTAAAGATCGTCAGAAGAATGCGGAATGAGTTCATTTGCTGAAACGCGCTACACTTGTTCAACGAACATTTCACAGCGTTTCAAGTCAAATTCCTGGAAATCTCTTTTCATCTACTCAGCGCTAACAAAATTATCTTTGTTTATTCATGAATCACAGAAACATCTTTGCTTGCGGCAGTGCGTCTTAATGCAAGCGAACTTTCGGCACCAGCTAACGCATTTTACCTGGCAGTCTTCTGGTGAACAAATTATTTGATAGTGAAATCCCAACCTTTGCTATTGAAGTCCTCTTTAATTTTAGGGAATGGACACTTGCGAGTCTTGGGAGTGGTTCGCGGTCGTGGACCAAAGAAATCTTGCCCCATGGCCAAGCAGATAAGAAGAAACAGGCACAAGAGGGTGGTGCAGGTCAACATTGTTGAAATCGACACTATTGAAGCTCGTTTGTTTTACAATATTTATATCGTCGGCTGGTGTTCGTTGGTTGATGCCGCTTCGAGAGGAAAACAATGTCAACGCCACAAACAAACGGCCCTTTAATGCAGCAACTTCATCACAGTGCATGGGGCAACACCGCAGAATTATTGTTAAGGACGTCGCCAGATGCTTCTCAACCACGCACAGCCACATTATGTCCCATTACTGACTATTGAATTGTGCGAGATGGATTCTGGATAACAGCATTAAAACCTGAACGTGGGGTCTCTGATTGGCAAAACAACACGAGTGTTGATTCTCCTTCCTACGTCTTCCTGAGCCAAGGATGATTGCTCTACCGCTACCAAACCAAAAAAGAAAGATCGACAGTCGTCATCCTTCGAGTTGGCGCTCAGTTGCTAGTCACAATTTCGTATTTGCTCAATCAAATGAAGTGCTGATGTGGCGCTGCGACGATTAGCCGTCACTCGTTTGCCAGGGTACTCTACGTTTAAGCAAGAAATCCGTCTTTCGGCTACATGGCAGGCAGCTTTCTGATCATCGAACGACGGAAGCGTGCTAAACGAGGAAGATTTTCTGCGAAAAAAACTTGATCTTGCACCTCCGTTTTCTAGATTCTGCTTGTCAGTTGGCGGGAAATTAATGCAACAATCCTTTTGCCATTCTTTATGAAGTCGAGCTAATTAATCAATTACGCAATTAATGCCTCACTATTTTGTACAATCTTTGCAATAAAACCAAAAATTCCGCCTTTGTAAGAAAAAAAATAAATGAAATTCTGAGAATTTTTCACAACTAATTGCCGTTTTTGCGACTGACCAGCTGGGGCATCGAGGCGGTTTGAAGCTGGCTTATGGTCAACTTCGCGAGCATGCCCGTACGAGGGTCAACTGACGCTGAACGTTCGCGGCGGCTTTCCGGCTTCGGTGACAAAGACGGTGAAGCAGCTGCCGAGATCTCCACGTTGATCGTCAAAGGGGCGAGAGATTGAAATGACTTTGACTGGATAGAGACGGCCGCCAGTCGCTTGCTCACATCGCTAAGCGAACGACGAAATGGGGCATCTAGAAGGAAAATGACTGAGACGATCAAACTCACGGGATTTCATAGGTTTTTTGAGCCTATTGTTGTGAGAAACGGCCTGCTTGAAGCTATGCGGCGAAAGGCTGCGCCTCAACGAAGAGAAGCTCACAGCGATGCGTTGAAGTGGAAGTGGGAAGTGCTCGACATCCACTTCGAACATCATCCTGCTTTCGGCTTGCAAAGCAAAAACTGAAAAGATCTTGAAATTGAAAAGACTTCAAATATGAAACTCGGAGCTATGCAATCGTTATCGCGCACTAAATAGTTTCCTCAAGGCGCAAGTCTCAAGGAGCGCTCAGCATATGACTGCCGTCGACTTTGCAAGCCGTCAGCAAATCTCTGCTCAAGTACGACTGCATCTCACAATCAGTCGATCTGGCCCACCCTTTTAACGACGATCTTCATGCAGCCGTAAAAACCGAAAATATTCGTTCCGCCTACTAAAATTATTTTGTGACGCGTCGCTTGGATCTCTTTTGGCAGGTCATAATCACGCGTCAGTAATGCGCCACCAACGTCCGACTGGATTATGGCCTTTTTAAAGCCGCTTGCGGGCATGTTGTGCGAAGACTCCATCGTCAACGGAAGAGATGACGCTATTTGGACACTTGATATGGAACAAATACATAGTCGCAGACACAGAACACAATCTTGAACTGGATGCACACCTAACAAAAAAAAACGTAAAAACTTTTTATAATTGATTTTCTGCTCTTGAATGTTCCGATGCAGTGCAAAGGGAGCTCTAAGCGGCCAAGGAAGCTCTACGCAACGCGTAGAGCCGCGGATTTCAGCCCAGAAATCTCCTATGCTGAAGGCAGGAGTAATGGATCGCCTAATAAGCACTTCGCACATCTAAAAAATTGAACTGCGAACTTACATATGTCAAATGTCAAATGTTATGCTTCGGAACTTGATCTTGATTTTAAAAGACTGCATTGACCTTATATAGAAAGCTGTAGCCATCCTTACGTTGTGACCAAAATTTTGCTATAAGGTTTTTATGCCGCCCAAACAACTTTTCTATAGCAATACGATGC
>JAQIXL010001287.1:0-19229 GCA_034700245.1 Poikilolaimus oxycercus
CGTGGGTCAAGCTCTAAACTACTTCAAAACATTGCCCGAGTTTACATTACATTTATTAGCTTCCAAGTGATCCTAGTAGCACTATTTAGTAACTCTTAAGAACCCTCTTCCCTTGTTTTCCCATTCTGGGATGGAGTGTTTGTGTGTTCGCGACTAATGCTGCTAGGATCAGGTTCCAACGGGATGTTCAACTAGACAATTACATGATAACGTTTATTACTCCACTCTTTTCGCTGTAAGCAGCTGGACTGTTAAGCAGGATTCATTTGCACAATGTTTGTGAAGAATTGAAACATGAAGTCGTTCATTTGAATTTCGAAAACAATCGGCGGAAAATCGCCGCAGCTTGCCTCCAGTGCTGTGATCAGCTGTTGCGGAAATATTGGACATTTGAAAACGTTTAAAAAGCGAGACGATTTTTGCCTCGGTTGTGCCTTGGTTTCTCAAATCAAAAGAAACTGCATAAATGTTTCGTTGTTTCAGTTTCCACTGAGAAACAAGTCCTTCAATACCAGACAGAGTGATGGCAGAAAACGAATTCGCAGGCTTGACAATATGAATCGTTGCGAGATTGAACAATTGAAGAAGATCCGCGTCACCGAAGTTTCGGCAAACTCCGTCTCGAGAGTCCCATACTTCGACTAGTCGATTAGCCGCTTCACTGCACCAAAAGGTTTCTAAAAATTTGGCTTTACCGCGATAATTGGCGGTCTCAAGACGACGCACACCTCTGAGCGACGAGTTTAGAACGTTCTCCAGTTTCTTTCCGAATTGCATCGAGTCGAGGCATAAGTCTTGAACATCCGTCAAGCTTTCAGAAAGTTTAACAAAATGGTCTTCGGCAACGCGTCTGCAGCGTACGACGCTGAAGATGTAGAGCTCTTGAAGCTTCTTGACAACATGAATCGCTGCTTGAAGTTTGGTTAGCTTTGAAATATGCAGAATCCACCAAGACTTCTTGCCATCAGAAATAAAGTTGAATTTCTTGAAATCCTCATTTTTGGATGGGCGAAACGCGAACTGAGTCTGCTTTTGTAGAGTTGAACTGCCGAAGGTAATACGGGAACGATCACCGAGTTCAATGACGAAGGCTCTTTCTGGAAACTTCCTGAGAATAGGCTTGAATTTCTCGAAGAGAATGTGAAATCGTCGACATGCGCGTTGGAAGCGCAAGAGATCGGGAATTGAGAGGAAGGAGTAGAGAAGAACTAGCACGTCAGCGGGCAGGTCAGTCATGAGCAAAGAAGGGAAGGGAGAGAGAAAGAGAGAAGACCGCGTCTCCTGCTATCGATCTCAGAGCACACAAGCGATGAGTCACACTTTGTCAGGCAATGATGAGCAATGCGCTCTTTGAATGTTTATAAGGGGGGGGGGGGGCAAAAACTGTGTTCGAGCATAAATTGCTTGCTCATTGTCAGATTAGGAATAGGAGATCCATCTTGTATTTCCTTTTACCACGCAGAATTGTCTTTCAAATAGAAGAACCGCGAATTCGAGGGCGATTTCACCAGTTGATAATCACGAGGCTCGTCAGTAGTTGGCGGTACAAGAACATCGTAAAACATGTAGACGGTAACAGCTACATTTGAAACCAGCAGGGTGAGCATAGCGAGAATGTCGATGTTGGTGAAGATTCGCTGCCAGGCGACTCGCCTCTGCTCGATCTGGAACAGCTATGGTAAAGAAAACATTTACTGACCATTTCGCGGAAATCTATCTCGTCATTAATTCGTGCGATAGTTTGCTGAAGAGAATGCAAGCCCGACAGAACTTCGTCAATCGGAGATCCTTCAGCAAAAGACTTCTTGAATGACGCTTCGCTCTCCGGAGTCAGATCGAAGTTCTCCGTTGAACAATGCAAACCACCGAGAGGTCGAGGAATGCAGCAAAGCCACAAAAGCCACATAGATGGTTTGGCTTTGAGACAGAGCATTCTCTCATGTAGAAAAATAATCACGACAGTGACAATGATGGCAATTGTGCTGACTGCCATTTCGGCCATGATATATTTCGCTGAAACTTTTCTGAAAGATAAGTTTGTTACCCAAGATAGGCATTCCGCTGGAGCTTTTCGGCATGTGATCGGCGATCATGCTCAGGATCACGGACAAAGAGAGCAAAGTTGTTAATCCAAGTGACACCTACATAAGAAGTCACACTGAAGTCTCATGACCAACCTTTTCCTCGCGGTCTCCATTCGATCCATGCGGAGTGAACAAGCCGATTATTGAAACCCCAACAATGATGGCGGTAGGAATAATTATGACAACCAGATAGTAACCGGTGTGTCTTTGCATCCACTAAAATTCTTCATAATTGCTTTGGTCATAAATTTTTACCAAAAAGAAATAGAAGTACTGGACGTCTCCGCGGTCCGGAAACCTCCAATCATGCAGTCTTGTAAAGTTTTGAAATGTGAACTCGTTGACGTTCCACTCCGGATTTCGCTTCTAAAAACCGAAGTCGCTTCAAACTTGGTTTACAATTTGACTGGTCTCAATTGTGTTGTTTCCTGTGAATTGCCTTCTCATGTGAATAAACAGCTCCCGCGATGAATGTGTTGCAGAGCTGAAGAGCATCTGACATCGCAGCGAGTCAAACGGGAACTTTCGAACATTGATTGTGCACCCGATGTCAACAATCTAAAAAGGCCTGAGACTCAAAGTTTACAAACCAGAACGTATTCCACTCTAAGACGCCCGTTTGCGCGCAGTCGTGCTGTGCCATCGAAATGGCGCTTTGTCTCAAACCTATACTCCTTCTTCACAGCTACGAACGGCTTACGCATCAGCGAATCCAACATCGGGCAGCCATATCGCTTCGATTGGGACGCTGAGTTCGCTGAGGTTCGCCCATTGTGTAGGGTCCCATTGCAGATATTCGTCTATCCAAAATTGTGTGACAAAGAATTGCAATTCAATGCGTTCCTCAGCGGAATTCTGAAGACGTCACGCCAACCGAAACACATACCACCTTGATCACGGCGAGCAGATCGACATACATTCTCATGACAACTGGCGTCCGGTAATCACGAACTGGCCTGGCATCTCGATTATAACCGTTGAAGAGCTCGGCTAGAAGTGCGCCTTCCGAGACCTCCAATGAGGCATTTGTTGCGGCACCTTTAAAGAGTGTCTAATCTTTATTTTACATACCCTCTTTTGCCAAAACAGACAGCAAGAATAGAAGAGCGGAAAAGAAAGTCATTTCGTGAAGTCGAGGACGGCGGAATGCGTTCGATCGAACGCCGTTGAGGCATGGATAATGACCGCATCGCGCAGCTTCACCTCATTAAGCGCGCGGAAATGCGACTCACGCGTTCAGTGAAGCTACCCCTTTAGAGCAGAAGAAGTCCAAGGGAACGACATTTTATTCATCCGAGTAATCGAAAATCACCTCCCAGAAAACAGAAATAGTTGCCAGTGCGTTCAAAAGAAGTAACATCAACATAATGGCAAAATTAATGAAGGAGAAGATGCGCTGCCACGTGACTACCCGGTCGTCGTCCTAGAAGCGCAGTAGATTAATGACTGATGAGTCCAAACCTCGTGCCAAGCGTTGATTTCTCGTCTGATTTTGAGCAAAATTTGAAACGCTACTTCGAACTCTGGCGACATTGAAGCTGTTGAAGCTAGGGGCGTTGTGGGTTTGATTTCATAGAAGGACTTTGTTCGCTCTCGCAATGCGATTCGTCGCAGCCATTGGGGCGGCATCGTTTTGTGGAAGAGGATTCGTTCATGGACGGTCACTAGGACGACCGCAATAATAATCGCCAAAGTGTTTCCAAACATTTCGAGAATGACAAATCTGGCTAAAAAAAGACTTTCGAGGAAGGAATAGAGCATACTCAGAAGAGGGATGCCAGAGCTTTTGGGCATTTCGTCGGCGATCACGCTAAGCATCACGATCATTGACAGCAAAGTGGTTAGTCCAAAGGCTGCCTGTGCCCGTTTTCTGGCTCAAGCCTTGACAAACTTTTTCTTCCCGATCGCCGCACGACGAGCTTGGGGCAAACATTCCTATAATGGCGATGCAAAGGAGGAGGAAGCTGGGTGTCAGTAGCACGCATACGTAGTGCAACGAGTGCCGCTGTATTTTCTGCAGATCTATCTACCGACCAAACGCAAGCAGACCGTACCAGCATGTGCACAAAAACCTGAGAGTTACCCACTTGACCATCAATATCGACTGACGAGCTGTTCAATACAAGGAAAGTAAATGAGCGCACTCGCCATTCTGCGTTTGTCTTCTAGCAAGACAAACAACGTAAAGCGAAAAACGCTTGCTTATTACCAGCTGCGACAATGCTTCGTGTAATCCACTGTGGACGATCATATCAAGGGTCACCTCATTCACTGGGTAGGACTGCGAAAGAAAAAGCAGCACGCAGGCTTGCTGATCAAATGGGAATCGCGTGACATTTATCGAGCAGCCGATTTTAACGATCTAGACGCTGCATTAGCAAAGACTGAAACTCACTTTGATGAAGTGGATTGCAACGAATCCGTCATGGCGAACACGAGCATTGCCAGAATAAAGATTGTTCACGCTCACGCTATATCGTTTTGCTTTTGAAACAGAGCCGTGACTCTTGCCTATTTGCAAACTCAGTGTCGGGAATCCAGATGCTTTCAACGGGAATCCGTAGAGTAGACATATTGTCCCAGATGCTCGGGTTCCACCGTAAATATTCATCCGTCCAATTCTGAAAATATCGTGAATATCACGCCAATATTTCTTCATGACGAACCTGAGTAATGAGCAGTTGAAGTTCTAGAAGCTCATCGCTGGCGTCCTATGCATCGACTTTGGTCGAAATTTCTATCAACTTACCACTTTGATCAAACTTATCAATCGTAAGTCCACGCTAACATTTACTGCAGTACGATGATTTCGCACAGGTCTGGCTAACTTGCTGTAATTAGTTAGTAGTGCTGCAGCTAAGGACCGCTCGGAAACCTCGGGCGGTTCCATGGACTGAGCATTAGATAGTTTCTCGGCTTACCTTGAGCTTCTGTTAGTAAAGAGCTTAACTGTATGACTAGAAAAATAAGACGGACGACCAAAGCCGCTGAGTCTGGCATGCGAGGTGCGGGCACACAAGCTTCGTCTGCACTCTCCTGGCGGAACAGGAGCGGAGTGTGCTTGCCTCGTATCTTTATGTCTTTCCTGCTTCTAGACACGCTTCCACTGCTCTGTCTTCTGCCCTGGTCAGACACTCAGATCTTGAACCTCCCACGCCTACTGCACCCTGTAGCCATTTAGTAATTTTCCGGAATTTATTGGTCGAGCACAGCGTTTTGTGCAGGCAACATTGAGATCACTGACAACAAGAAAATCACGGAGGCAGCAAGAATCGTGAATTTGAAGGCGACTTCTGCATCAGGTATACTGGTCTCTGCTCTTCCTCGAAGATAACCTCGAAGAAAATAAAGAAAGTGATGACGATGTTCAAGAGTAGAAGGAGAAGCATAGCTATGAGATCGAGTCTTGAAAAGATTCGTTGCCAACAGAGCCTTCTATCGAAGTCCTAAACCACAGTTTGGGTAGTTTCTCAAGTGAACAAACTTCGTGTTGAGCGTTGATCTCCTCCTGAATCTTCTTCATCGTCTGCATAAGATCATGAACATCCGACGTCGATTCGACTAAAGGAGTCTTGGTGACTTCGAGGGGACGCTTTTGCGCGGGACTGAACGTTGCAGAGCCGCAATCAGATGAGTTGTCCATGGCCCATTTCACTTTCTTCGTCGATTTTCCATTTCTTCGCGTAAAGCATAGACGCCTCAGCCAGTTTGGTGGCGACTTTTGGTGCGACAGAGCTCGCTCATGAAGGAAGAGAATACCGATCGAGACCAATATGGCGAGTGTTGACAATATCATTTCAGCCATTATGAATTGAGCTGAAGCGACTTTCTCGCGAAGAAAAACAGATACCGAGTATTGGCAAACCGCTCGAGCTTCTCGGCATATGATCAGCGATCATGCTCAAGATGACGGACATCGTGAGGAGCGTTGTTAGACCGAATGAGACCTAGGCACTGGGTTCTCGATTGACCCAAGAAACTTACTCTTTCTTCACGCTCGCCGTTCGAACCATGTGGAGTGAAGATGCCCACAAGTGAGACGAAAACGATCACCAAGGTTGGAATGACAAAGACGACGATGTAATACCCAGTATGACGTTGAAGCCACTGAATCTTTCATTCGTGAATCAAAGAAAACAAACCAAGAAGAAATAGAAGTATTGGATCTGACCCCGTGAGGGAACTCGCCAATCATATGGACGAGATTCGTTCTTGAACATGAAGTCTCGTAAAATCCATTCGGGGTTACGCTTCTGAAGTGTGCCAAGAAGGTCTTTGAACAAGGGAACAAACGATCTGGCAGCCTTCAATGGTTGTGTTGCCTGTTTGCTGTCGTTTCATGTCGATTAGCAGCTCATTCGTGGACCTTGTTGCTGAACCGAATAACATCTGACATCTTTGAGAATCAAAAGGAAATCGTCGAGTGTCGATTGTGCAACCAATGCTGACAATCTGAAAAACGATTTTGAAAGAAATGGCTACGCACCAAAACAAATTCCACTTTCAAACGACCATTTGCTTGTAGTCTAGCCGAGACATCATAGCTCTTTTTCACGTCTACTCTGAATGTTCAACAAAGTGCATTTGCAATGAAGTTCTTACGCGTCGGCGAAGCCAGTGTCGGGCGTCCAAATCTGATCCGCAGTCACTGTCAATTCGCTGAGATTTCCCCATTCCTTCGGATTCCATCTCAAATGCTCATCGTGCCAATATTGAGTGACGAAAAACTGGAGTTCGATTCGTTCGTCGACTGAGTCCTGTTACTAGACCAAAAGATTTCTAGAGAAACGTACCACTTTGACGATGCTCAAGAGATCGATGTACATTTTCATGTTAACAGGCGTTCGAAAATCTCTCACAGGTCTGGCGTTCTTGTCATAACCGTCAAAAATCTTTGCCAAGAGATCGCGTTCCGAAACCGCACCATTGGCTTCTGACAAAATTTACTTTTAAATTAGAAATAATTGTAAACCTTTTGAAGCAGCGGAAGAGATAAGGCAAAGAAGCAGCACTTGTGCTTGCCGGAACGAAGAAGGTAATTCAACGCCTGCGTTCACACTCATGAGCACAGAAACGTGACGCCAAGAACTTGTTCTGGCGACAAACGTCTCCCTCAGATTGAACTTGCTAGACACGCATTGAACAACTTGAATGAAAAAAGTCGGTTCTCGTGGAAGACCCGGCAGTCAGGTGGTTGGAATGTGGCCGCGTCTTTGACCAGTGCGAGCAACGACCAGCAGCTGTTCCTCCCTCCTCTTATTAGCTCCTCCCGCCAATTCACTTAGCAAACGACGACGAGCCGCGGACTTTAAACACGAGGACATCCGGACGCGTTCCTTCAACACTTCCGATGAGTCTTTGTCTACCTCGATTTGTTTTATCTTTACTTTAAAACGTTGGCAGTTGGGCTGCAATTGAGGAGAATCATCAAAGAGAGCATCGTAAAGGACACAACTGCTTTACGCGATGAGAGCGGCAACTGTGATGTCAGTATCGAAATATTTTAAAATTCTATAAGATTTTTTTGCTTGCTCATCTCTTCATTGCGAGAAGCTCTATGGCAACATGTTCGCTTCGGCTTGTCGTTTGACTTCTTTCGTTCGTAATCCTGAAATCGGTTGCTTGGCACGAAGGCTGCGCCAAACGAGACTGCCCAACGACCCACTTCTGCTACTGCAACATTGGCAGCTGTCAGTGCTTGCCAAAGCCGACTGGAGGCGCTTCCTTTCATTACTTCACCAATACTCTTGCATTTTCGTGCATTTTTCAATGGCTGACAATGCTTGGATATTAAGTATGATCAAGAGATAAAAGTCTTGAAAGGGCTCTTTGCGACCCGTTGATGTTCTCTAGCAGAGCTGGCGTTGATGCAGAATTAGAAAGTAGTGAAAACTAGTGATATCAGCGACATTATTTTAAAATTCGACGAGGCACTTTTGCCCCGTCACCTCTTCGGATTCATTGCGAAACTCGGTGGCAATGCAGTCGGTTCTGCTCGTCGTCTTCCTTCTCTCGTTTGTTGTCCTGAAATCCGTAGCTTGGAACCAAGATTGCCTTGATTCGGATTGCCCATCGACGCACTTCTGCTATTGCAGCATTACCAGCTGTCAGTGCTTGCGAAAGCCTACTGGAAGCGTTTCTTCAAATCACGTCACCAGCCCCCTTGTGCTATCGTTCACAGTCTATTTGCTAGCGATCCTTGGACATTGAGTATGATAAAGAGATAAAAGTCTTGAAATGGCTTAAATTGGTGCATATTTATTCAAATTCGTTTCCGGCAAGCGTAGAATTCAATCTTTTGCGACAAAAGAAAGAAAAGGTCCTCAACGAAGTTAAGGGTGATGCTAAAAAGTTCAGAATTTAATAAATCGTCACATACGAGACACTCGCATCTTCCAAAGATGATGCGATTGTGGCGAAGATATAAGAGAGTAGAAGGAGAAGTGCGAACGACCCGTATGCGATCATCAGAACACGAAGTTCGTGTTTTTTGATTTCATGCTGAAATTTCCGACCTCATAAGCAGATAAAAACCTATGAGCGTGTCTAAAAATATAAGCGACTAACAGCAATAAAAGCCAAAAAATCTGTTAATGACTCACATAGGACAGCCGACGAAGATCGCGCAGGAAGGGCGGCTTGTTGGTCTCTTTGGCAATCTGCTGTGCGTGGAACCTATAGTTTTTGATGAGGACGTAAATGAGACCCTAGGCAGTTTTTTTACAACAGCTCATAAATTACCAGAGTCACGAAAGTGAGAACAGTGACAAAAAACGATATGAAAGCTGGGTATTTGATCCAACCTTGAAAAAAGAAAATTCAACAATTAGGGGGAAGAAACTCACGAAAACCAACAAGAAGACCGGAAACGATTCCAATAAGAATCTAAAGTTCCTTGCACAGCAAGAAGAAAAACGAACCGAAACCAAAATTGATCCGTAAACGCGCCGATTGTGATTCTCCAAGTCGTAGTTCTCGTCCTTTTGAGCTCTTCGCACTTCGTATGCCGTAGCGACTGTGAGTGCAACTGCTTAAAATGCAACGTTAACCGAATCGTAGCTATGTAATGTTAACCTGATGCTTCAAATGCTGCTCTTACTCCAAGCACAGCAGATGCCCATTCAGGCTTCGTCGTTGGATCTTCCATGATGAGCTTGGCAACATTACTTCCAAGCAATAGGCATGTCTTCATTACTCCAAGTCCATTAGTCGTTTTCGTCAACTTTGAAACACCATCGTTAACAAGCTCGTCCCTTCAAAAAATTGAATAATTTTCGAAAGAGCATAAATGCAAACCTGGCTGTGAAGACGGTGAAGGGAATTTGCACCGCTCCAAGTGAGATACTGCACAACGCCGTTCCTACTTTTGAATAGGTCCATATTTTGGACTTTATGTCGTCCATTCAAGAGGTCTCACAGTGAGAGGAAAGAAGAGGGCTCGTCGTTGCCTGTGAGGCACCGCGGAATGCCGAGCGGCCTTGTTCGGATGTTGTTTTCTCTTTCTTTTCCAAAAACAAACTGTGTGCGTAGAGACGTTTCAGCGACGACGTTGAGCAGGCAACCAGAAACAAATGATGTGCATTTCGCCCGAACTCTTCTTCCTATGGATGCACGTTTGCAAGAGATGCTCCTCGGTTGACTTTGGAGTTTTTTCAGCCGAAATCCAATATTGAGGATCTCGATAAAGTGCCAACGAAGTTGCGATATGGCTATAAACTTGTGAATGCCAAAATAGCCTGCTATTTGACTCAACAAGCGGACGTAATGGTTGATGGGTAAATGCACTTTGACTATCCAAAAGGGGGCCTAGAGCAGCGCGTCCGGTTCACAATCAAAGATTTTCCTGACCATTTCAAAGTGCGTTCATAGAGCCGGTCGTGGGGTTAGGCGACGTGCAAGCTCTAGAGGTCTTCGCATGGAATGCAATGCTATTGTTTATTCACGGCCAATAATAAGGATCCAAATCTACGAGAGTGTCGACTCCGAATAGTGCTCATGAAGGAACGCAATCGCATCTCTGATATCATATTCTCCCCGCGAGAGAATGGGAGAGAAGACGATGAGCGTTGCCACGACATTCACAATTTGAAGCAAAATCATCAGGCCGAGTTCCAAATTGCTCAAGATACGGTGCCATCCATTCGCCCTTTCTTCCTCCTGAAACATAGTTTTACGAATTTGTTCTAACCTTACCTCATTGACTCTGTTGATCTGCTCATTGATATGCCGCATTGTTGCAATCACAGCCATCATTTCCTCGGAAGAGGTTTTCACGTCATTTTCAGGGTTATCCAGTGTCTTTTCAACCGGTGGGACATAGCCCGAAAGAGTGAGTTTAGCTAACCATCCAGGTGGTCGAACTCCACGAGTCGTAACTCGCTCGTGTAGATACATAATCAGTACCGCAAGTGCGATCGCTATTGAGCTAATCGTCAGTTCGGTCAAAACGAATTTGCCTAGGAATGCCCAAGTGCTCAACCAAATAAACACAATACCAAGAAGTGGCAGCGGTCCTGAGCTCTTTGGGAGCTGATCAGCGACAACGCTGAGGATTACCACCATTGTGAGCAGAGTGGCCATGCCGAACGTTACCTGAACCCGTTACAGAAGAATGCACACCTGATTGACCTTCTCTAATCGTTCACCGCTGTGGCTGTATGGAATAAATAGGCCAACTAGCGAGACTGTGACAATCAAAAAGGTGGGAACAATGATGACGGTGAGGTAGTACTGGGAACGCCGCTCTATGACCTAATTGTAAGCAGCAGTTTCTTTACACAAATACATTTCTGAACTTACAATGAAGTAGAAGTTCTCAAAGACAAAACCGTCAACTATTTTCTTATCGTAGTTCATCACATTGGTCGGCTCATCATCAGCGAAGTGTGTGAAATTCCGAATAATCCATTCAGCGTTGGCTTTGAAGGCGTCTTGAACATTAGGAAGAACATATAGCCGAAGTTCGTCTCCATAATAGGTCGAAGAATCGAATGGCATCAGACAGACTTGGATGTCGAATGGAAACTCATGAACGTCAATTGCACATCCCATTTTAAGGCTCTGAACGACATGCCTCAATGGCTAGAAGAAACCTGAACGTTTTGCATTCGAACATTGCCGTCGGAGTAGACGCGAGCCCTGTTGTTGTAGAGCGATTCCATGCAAATGCTAACAAGTTGGCTTTGAGCGCAAACGTACCAAGGTCGAAACTCCACGTCTGGAACCCAAATCGAGTCTACTGGAACATTGATCTGTGTGATGTTGCTCCACTCCTCAGTCTCCCAAGTCAAGTACTCGTCTTGCCAGTACTGATCCGTACTTAGGAGGACCTCAATGGTTTCTTCCGTTGCATCCTGGAAATTCTTCATATAGAAAAGAAACTCACAAGTTTAAGAAGTGCTGTTAGCTCGATGCGCATATTCAAAAACACGGGATACGCTCCTTTCACAGGTCTAGCTTCTTTCTTGTAATCATCAAGCAAATGCTTTGCTAAGCCACGTTCGCCTTTGTCCTCCTCTTCAGTTTTATTCTCTGCGAGTTTTCTATTTGAGCACAACAAACTAACCCTTTCCATTGGTCATTCCAAGAGAACAGATGAATATGGCAACCAGAAGTCTTCTTACAATCATTCTCGAAAAGCGACTGACAAGCAGACGACGGCAGTGTCAATTCAGCACAGCACAAGGGTTGGGGCAAAGGTGGGTGCGGTTTGTTCGCTGTCGACCGAAAGTTGGGGCGTACGAAGAGTGTAAAGAACGTTTTCGGACAAAGCGAGCGCGTGCACTCCGCGTCGTCGACGTTTCGGAGACAGTTAGGAGGAATGTAATGTCTTCTTGATGACGCAAACAACTTCGAGCCTTTATTTGAGGAAGAAAATCCGCTTTCTTATTCGTGATAATAATGCTCAGCAATAAAAGCGTTATGCGCGTCGATATCAAGTGTGTTGCTTCGGAAGATTACTCTCGAGAAGATGAAGAAGACGACGAGGATGTTGATGATGATGAGCGAGATCATGGAGACGGTGTCGAAGAACTGGAAGATCTGCAGCCACTCGCCAGCGGCTTTCTTGCCCTGAAATATTTATCACGTCTTCAATTGGGAAAGACACCTCCTTTGATGAAGTCATTTCCTCGTAGATCTTGCGGACAGTCTGGATTGCATCTTGCAATTCCGAAGTGGGGCCTGTTGGAGAAGACAGAGAAGCAATGCTTGCAATCGACTTCTTTCCCTTGATCGAGCCGTTGAAATCCGCAATGGACTGCTTCTTCTCGTCCTTCTTCTTGTCGTAGACGGCTAGTCGACGGAGCCAAGCCGGCGGCGTAGCTTTTACTCGCAGAACTCTTGCATGCGCGAACAGTCCAACAACCGAGATGCCAATCGACACTCCAGTTATAACGATTTCAGCCACAACAAATTTGCCTGAAGAACGTGAGGACTAAAGCAGCACAGACCTAGAATTGGAAGCGGTCCTCCACTCTTGGGCATTTGTTCAGCAACGACCGTCAACAGAATGGACATCGCGAGCATGGAGGCCATTCCAAGAGTAACCTGAAACTTTAACCTCTTGAAGTTAACGAAACCTTCTCCACACGCTCCCCTCTTGTGTCTCGCGGCATAAACATTCCGATAATCGAGATGCAGTGAATGATGAACTTTGGAATGATGATGATAGTGACATAAAATTGAGAATTGCGCTCAATCGCCTGAAACGAATTGAAAATGAAGATGAAGCATGACAAACAAAGGAAAGCATGAAGCCATGTCGTTGTGCCAGATCTTCAAGTGGAAGAGGCGTGTATTCGACGTGCACCACGGTCCATTCCGAGTTGGATTTCTAAATCAAATGGTTTTGTGACGAAGTCATATTGAACCCATGTGGCC
The DNA here is from genome assembly GCA_034700245.1 of Poikilolaimus oxycercus. Lineage (NCBI taxonomy): Eukaryota > Metazoa > Nematoda > Chromadorea > Rhabditida > Rhabditidae > Poikilolaimus > Poikilolaimus oxycercus. Next base: position 12,966 of record JAQIXL010001287.1, read on the forward strand.
GTCGCCGGAGTTTCGGGCTTCTCCAGAGTGTAGGTGACCTCTCGGGCAGAATAGCCATTCGAAACAAAGTAAGCCAGGCATGCTTGGGTGTCGAATGGAAAATCGCGCACGTCAATAACACATCCAAACGTTACAATCTATTGAGTCTCATTGAAAAAGCCCGAAAGCCTTGCCTTGATGTATGTTGTTCCTGCCGTCCCGTTTGGGAGAACCCGCGCACGCGTCTTATAGAGATCTCGTATGGCCATGCTGAACCTGATTTGAAAGACATTTAGAAGCGCCACCTGAATGGAAATTCTCCTTCAGGAACCCACAGCGTCTGAAACGGAACGTTCAAAATCTCCGTATCGTTGTGCTCAGCTGGATTCCACTGAATGAACTCATCCGTCCATTCCTAAATCACTAATTTTCAGTCATGCTCAACAACTGAACCATTCTGAGGATCATCTGGATGTCCACGATTTCCTTCGAAGAATCCTATAATTTAAGCTGAAAGCCGGACATCAAGACGAACCACTCGAATGAGGTCCAAAAGCTTTGGCCAAATCGTCACATAAGTCGTCGTGGTTCGCGCATTGCGAACTGGCCGCATATCACGTTTATAATTAGAGTTGAAAAGCTTCTCATAGAGCGCATTTTCGGCAGTGTCAACAAGGGGTGGACTCTTTTCATCACTTGTCTTGGGGCTTTCAAAAGCTACAAGAGAAATTCGAAAGCCTGAGTTAATGAAAGTGTACTCACCGACTGAAACAGGTAATGCGAAGAGGAAAAAACCAATCAGGACCAGCATTCCAGCCAAGAAGTGACTGAAACGCACCCCGTCCACGCGCACTGATTGGCGACCTTGGTCGTTCTAGAAAACAAAGAGTCAGTGGCTGCCGTCATGTTACTGTCAATCGATCCGTGAATCCTTGAGCCCATTGTTAAAAACAATTGCGCTTGTAAAGGAATTATGATCTCAACATTGATTAAAAGTTGTAGCAGCAGAGGTGCCATAGATTTCATCTCCGAGAGCGCTGGAGTAAGTGGAATACTTGCATTTTTAAAGACGAACATCGTGTATTAGCTTCCTGGCACGCAAGCGCTTGGATCAATGATTTGGGCGATCATAAGGTCGGCATTCCATCGAGCGGGTTTCATTGTCGTCGTCACCAGTCGCACGAGCGCAGATCGCGGTCGCGGTGTAAAGAACACATTAGGAAGCCGCAAGGGAGGAGCATCTCGCCGAAGACCCTACACCCACCTTTTCTCTCTTCACCCGGAAGTTGATCTCAACTTTGTTTCCACGAAGTAGATAGTCAAGCGATAAAGAAAGAATTTATCCCGAAACTTCAATCTCATAATAACGTCCAAGCTTTCCTTGTTTTGAGCAATCAATAAAGCGAATACAAGCACCAGCGGGTAGGCGACATTTTGCAAGGATGCCTTCTTTCGCATCAGCACCTTCGTAGGTTGCCACCCGGATTGTTCGAAGAATCTTTTGCAAAAACTCTCGACTGTGAAGCTTTGATGAAACAAAGATCCGCAGCGAATGCCAATAGAGCGCCTTGACTGGTTGAGTTTCAAGATGTCGCAGAAATTTGTTCACATCTAAACTTGAATGGCTTGGACAAAAACAAAACTGACTTGATTCATTGCTGATCTCCAAGTTAGCGTTCACAAGTGGTCGCTCGAGATGCACTAGACGAATGAGCAATGGCGCATTCACTGAGATATTAGTCTTTGGAGCGACAATGTGAAGATCTTCACGAATGTGGCTGGCCACTTTCCAAGCTGTCTCCATGTCAATTCGATAATCTCCATTGATAAAAACTCGCAGTGATTCGGCGGAAAGGTATCGAAGACCTTGATTAAGAAGAGTGTTCGAGTAGAGACCCAATCCCTTCGGAGGCTCTCGCATACCGATGGTGGCAAGCTGAAGTTTGTATCCAATGAACTGATGAGCCACATGGGCAAAAGAGCGAGGCGTGTTGGCGATGATCTCCACGCTGTAAATGTTGAGATGCCGCAGAAATGACGTCAAGTAGGCATCGATGATATCCAGATCACTTGGACAGTCGTGCAGCTTGAGCACTTTCTCGTTGTTCTTCCATTGCATCAGAAGCTTTCGTCTTGAGCGGACGGCGAAGCAAGCCGGTCTTGTAGTTGGAGTCCTGGCGTCGACGACCGAGAGTGTGAATTGCTTTACAATTTTGCTGGCATTTGAGACTGCGACAGACACTGAAGGAGTACGAATCCGTAGCGTCACTGGCTTCACGTAAGTTCGAAGCAACAGCGAATTGTTGACGACGAAGCGACGGAGTGAACGACAGACACTTTCCAGACGACAAAGATCAGCCACATCAAGAAATTGAAGAGCGGGAAGGAGAACGTCCACAACGGGAAGCGAGAGCATCACGAATGAGAATCGATCACACTTTTGTTGAAAAGGCGAGATGAGAAGAGCCGAATCAGCACTCGAAAAGCGCGAAAATTCTCACTTCAACGTGCTTCTAATATGAGCGAGTTTCGTGAAATGCTTCATGTTGGAAGCCTTTGCCTAAGCCGAAGAATGCGTATATTGCGTTGACATCTTTCTTGCTCTTTAATTAGGAAATTTATTTTCTACAACTCTTTGTTTAGTCTTCAACCAGCATAATGTTCAGCGACGAAACGCTGATGTGCATCGATGTTGAAGTTTGTGCCACGGTAGAGTGGCTTGTAGAACATGATGAAGACAACGACAAAGTTGAGGATTAGGAAGAAGGCCATGAGGAAGACATCGATGATCTGGAAGATCTGCAGCCATTCGTAGGCGTGAATTTTGAACTGAAATGAACTTTTACCGTTGTTTGCAATGGCACAAACCCCTTTCACAAGAAGCATCTCATCAAGAATCTTGCGGACTGTCTGAATTGCTTCTTGTAATTCAAACGTTGATACAGGTGAGGCAGCCAAGGACATGACGCTGGTCCTTTTGTTTCTATCGGACGCGTTGCTCTCTCGATCAGATGCGGTCTCCTTATCTTTGTCCTTATTCTTCTTCGATGAATAGATGCAGAGTCGATGAAGCCATGCAGGAGGCTGGATGTTCCTTCGAAGAATGCGGCAATGGATAAAGAGCGTGAGAACCGAAACAGCGACTGCGAGTGCTGTTATAAAAATCTCGGTCAGAACGAATTTGGCTGAAAATTGGGTGACGTGAAACATCGAGCAAACTTACAAAGAAGTGGCAATGGTCCGTGACTCTTCGGCATCTGTTCAGCCACGACTGTGAGAAGAATCGACATTGCAAGCATAGTAGCAATGCCCATGGAAACCTGGCAACTTCTTTCTCTAGGCTTTCTCTGTAGTGTGACTCACCTTCTCATGGCGCTCTCCTCTTGAGTCTCGAGGCATGAACATACCGACGATCGACATGCAGTGGATGATGAACTTCGGAATGATGATCATGGCGACGTAAAACTGAGCATTGCGTTCCATGGACTAAAGCGAACTCATCAGCGGAAAAAAAACTAACGAATGAGAGAATAAAACCATGCTTCTCCTCTAGGTTGTCCAATGGAAGTTCCGCGTACTGAACGTGAACAACACTCCACTCGGAGTAGGACTTCTAGAAAAGCAACAAGCTATTTTTCAACGTCACAAGCATACGTAGGTTGCGATATCCGGCATATCTTGCTTCGAAAGTTTGTAGGTAACTTCTCGGGCCACATAGCCATTCGAAACGAAGTAAGCAATGCAATCCTGAGTGTCAAAGGGGAAGTTTCGAACATCGATTGGGCAGCCGAATCGCACAACCTGAAAGCAACCCATAGTAAAGCCGATCCCGATCCACCTTATAGTAGCTGGTCGAAACGGTTCCGTTAGCGTAGAGCAGAGCTCGGTCTTTGTGAAAGTCCCGTACGAAGATGCTAAACTCTTTGCGATTACACAGAACAGGCTGAGCACTGCACCTCAACGGAAAGTCACCTTCAGGTACCCAAAGAGCACGAAATGGAACGTTAAGCTCCGTGACGTTGTCAAAATCATCGGGGTTCCATTGCAAGAATTCGTCGGTCCAGTTCTACAATAAAAGAATCCGCATTGCCAATGTCCAAAAGACATACCAAGTCAATAGATACTTGAATATGGACTACTTCCTTCGACGAGTCCTACAATTTGGATAGCGAAACTTAACCAAGACTCACCACGCTCATGAGATCCAGAAGCTTGGGTTCTATTTCAACCATAGTAGTCGTGTTTCGAGCATTGAGCGCTGGTCGCATCTCCCGGTTGTACTCCGAATGGAAGAGTTTTTTGAAGAGAACCGCCTCTGTGCTAGTGAAGACTGGCGTAGAGTCCAAATCATTTGAAGTAACAACCTTCTTGCAAGCTAAAAACAAATGGTTTTCGAAATAGGAAAACCTTCGTTGACCTGCAAGTTTTATGAGAAGAAGATACACCACGAGCGCAAAAGACATTCGTCTGACTAGACGAGAAATCGCTGACAATAAATGCCCGAATTGGCGCCGTGGTCGTTAGAGAGAGGCGCAGAGGTGAGAATCGATTGGAAACGTCATTTCGAGTTGAAGTGAATCAATTGATGCGAGACAATGATGACAGACAAGAATGGCAACCTTAGCAGACACAGAAGGAGGGAACAAACCCATCTTCCGACGGATAGATTCGTGCAGACTTTCGCATTCATGAATGGTGACCGCCTGATTGTGAGGTGCACTACGCAACAATGACCCATTAGTGATAGAAGCCATACGAACGACTTCCTGAGAGTCGTTTGTATGGCTTCAGGTTCTGCGCTCAAGCTGGAAAAACTCATGTTTTCAGGAAGTTGAGCGCTGTGACGAAAATCCATTGAGAGTTTCGCCAGATGAGAGACAAATCGACTTCTTCGTTTACATCAGCTTTTTGAATTTCTTCATGTTTACAATGGGAGTTTCAGGCGAGGAGAGCTGTCGTGTCATAAGATTTTCGCAAGCAGACTTCTAGAAACGGAAAACAGATTTCTGAATGGAAGCTTCTCCGAAGCCAATGAATGGAACGCCAGAAACTTCGCTTTCGTTCTATTGTGTCAAAGTTTTGTCACCAGAAAGTTTGAAAAGAATCTTGAACACATATAAGCCGTTCGGAAGGTTCACGTTCCACCATGAAGATGCCGTTCTCTCCCTTCGCGCTCGTCTTCCTGCTGCTGTTTTCCCCAGTTGCGGCTGAGGAAACAACAACGAATGCCGACGTCGTGCTCGAGCCGGACTCCAACAAGACGACTCCGTCTCTGTTGCCGACGCCATCGACGACTTCGCCGAATCCGTTGGATGATGTGAAAGATCCGTTCACGAAGGAGATCTTGTCCAACATCAACCATTCCGTATCGCCCTGTGAGAATTTCTATCGACACCGCTGCCCTCGCCATATTGAGTACTCTAAAGCGCCTGGCCAATGGGCTCTTTACAAAGTGTGGGAACTAATCTCGGACGAAATTCAAGGCAACGAAAAGGATCAGCTTTTCGTATGAATTGTTTTCTGTCCTTTAATATTGAAACTTTCAGATAGAATATCAAAGCTCAAATAATGATGACTCGTCGTTCAATATGCGCGACTTCCTGGATCATACTCAAAAGCGCTGCCAAACATCGGTCGAATGTTACAAGGTAATCCACTAGTGTTCTTCTATAACGTCTTGTGAAAGGATGTATACACTGGGCCTGGGGCAGCCTTTTGATGCTAAGTTGCCTAACTCGCCTATCTCGCCTAACTCGACTAACTCGACTAACTCGCCTTCGATCGTCCGGCTGTCAATTAGGAATGAAACTCGGTAAGAGCTTTGATCTTCACGCGAGACCAGCCGGGTTCGATGCCCACGGCTTGTTTTGTCTTTTGCCGGACCTATAACTTGATTTCTCGACGTTCTGATGTGTTCTCGAGTACAATCGAGCTGTTTGCGACGATTTGGAGTGTCTTTCGGGCATTCACCTCAGCGATTTTCAACTTCGGTCCCCTTTAGGTACAGGCAAGAGGCCGAGGAGTGCTGATCAACACGTGTTATGAGGCGGGTTGTGGCTGAAAGAGTGTTCCTTGACTAAAACCAGTGCTGGGAATCAACTTCTGATGCCTGAATTACTACAGGAACGTTATCTCCGCGCAAAAACAGGCGGTTCATGCCGAGAGAGAGCAAGGGAAGAGAAACTCCTCCTCGAGGAGGAGGAGGCAGAGGCCGTCGATGATTTTTGGGCTGGAGAGCTTTTTTTCCGCACCTGCTGTCGTTCGTTTAGGGCTGTGGAAGAATGG
>JAQIXL010001288.1:0-19228 GCA_034700245.1 Poikilolaimus oxycercus
ATAATACCGATTTTTTGGCAATACCGATAATACCGAAACCGAAAATACCGAAAAGTTGGTACCGATTTCCAACCCTAATAAAAACATTCCTTAGATGCCTCAAATGTGAGGAGATCGTTGCCGTTCAAGACGACATTCGCCGGCTCCTCGAGCAAGAGCAGCAAGAGAAGAAGCCCGCGAGAGTCTCTCGAGAAGCGAAACAAAAACAGGCGGAGACGGCAACATGGCTGAAGGAGAAGAAACAAGAACTGGAGAAGTGTGTCTCGGCCATCGAGGAGTTCAAGGCTCATCAGCTGCGAGCGGCTGCCAGTGAAAAGAAGCGCGCCGAAATCGTTCGAAATCTGAAGGAAGGCGAAGCCCTCATTGTCAACGACTGGGCAATGAAGGCAACGCCTTTCGCCTTTGAAAGAACGGCGCGCAGCTGGTACGGGCAGGCCGGCAACAGCTGGCATATCTGCCACGTCATCGCCAAGGTCAACGGCGAGCTGAGAGAGCACACCCACGTGCACATTCTGAGTTCAGGAGAGCAGGTTAGAAGAAATAACGCAACTTATGATTCGGAATTAAGAACTCACAGGCCGTGACGGCGCTGATGGCAGACACAATCGGAGATCTTGAAGGTGTCCACACTGTTTATCTTAGATCGGACAACGGATGTTAGTGCACTTTCTCAAAACAATAATCAATTCCTTTCAGCTCCGTATCATTCAGCGTCGACGATCGGCTCGTTGAAGGCCATCGAGCAGAAGACCGGCAAAAGGATTCTGTCGTATAGCTTCTCGGCGGCACAAGCCGGGAAGTCCAACTGCGACAGGATGGCAGCTGTCCTGAAGCGCCGAGTGGCCACTTTCGTGCGCCGAGAGAAGAAGGACGTAGTGAGTCCTTACGAGTTCTTCGAAGCAGCCACGGCCTCTCCCGACGCTCGAGCAACAACTGTGAAGCTGGTGAAGATCGTCGAAGGCAAAAGACCCTCGTCCTCCATTCCGAACATAACAAAACTCGGATACTTCGAGCTCGACGATGAAGGAGACCTTCGAGCATGGCAACATCCTCAAATCGGTTGCGGCAAAAAGTTGAAGAAACTTCAGCCGAACACTTCCAAATTGGACATATCGAAGGTCTTCTCAACAAGAGAGTTTTGGTCGCCCATAAGAAGCACATGGAGAAAATCGACGAAAAATGAAAGCAAGAAGGTGGAAATGGAGAAGAAGGTCGCTGAGAGTGTGGAGGTCAACAGCGATGTCTCGGACGAAGAAGACGACGATCCTTATGCCCCGTCAACCAGCCTATTTCATTGTCCCGAGCCGCTCTGTGTCGACTCCTTTGTCCGCCAAGGGAATCTTCGTCGACACGTCGCGCTAGGCAGGCACCACCTGCTGCAAACGAGACAGTCGATGCACGATGCCGCGATTTCGACTTATGGAGAGAAAATTCGAACTGGAGTGACGACCTCAGAGGAGGCAAGCGGAGCAGGAGATGGTGTCCTCGGATGCACGACCGTGAAGCCACAGCCGGCTGGTTGGGCGCTCAAAAAGCCAAAGAAGTCTGTCCAAGTGGATCACAAAGTTCACGCCTTTCTGCAAGAAATGTTTAACGAGTGGGCCGCAACTGGAGGAAGTCGTTGGAATCCTTCGGCAGCTGCTGATGAACTCAGAGTGGCCACGAACTCGAACGGCACACCGAGATTTCGGCCAAGTCAACTGCTGTCGGCGCAAGAAATCCGCGCCATGTACCGAAAACTATGGACAGCATGCCCAGTAGAGAAGGCGGGAAACAAGAAGAAAGCCTCTAAGAAGGCCACTGAAGAGACCAGCGGCGAAGAAGAAGATACGGAAGCCGAGGAAGATGCGACGGAAATTGGTGTTGAACTTTTTAATAGAATGGATACAATTGCCTCATCTCTTACGAAATAGTACGATTGTTTTGCTTTTCGAACATGTGCAAGCAATTCGTCCTCGCAAACATTTCTGCTAATAAACATCATTACTTTACATCAGCAACGAATAGCACAATAACAGTTCATTATTGTGTATTGATCAAAAGTGCAAAGAATTTATCGGCCTCTTAACATCCGTTGGCAAGTTTTGCAACTTTTCGGTTACTCAAAAACAGCATACTCTTCGGAAATTGAAAAGTAACACGTTCTACTCAGTTTTTTACGTAAAATTTTATGGCGGAGACAGATTCCTTGCCAAGTCCCAGGATATCTGCGAAAAAATTGTTTTAGATAAATCAAGCTATCTAAGGCATTGTGCGACTTTTCGATGATCTTGTTACTCAAAAACAGCATACTCTTCGGAAATTGAAAAGTATTGTAGCACGTTCTGCTCAGTTTTTTACGTAGAATTTTATGGCGGAGACAGATTCCTTGCCAAGTCCCAGTTTCATGTTCATCTGACCTATTTTTGCCGATAATCTGCTTCTACCTCATCGAAAATGCTATCGAAAAAGGTTGAATCCTGGCTGAGATTTGACCATTTCGAAGAAGCCACCCGTTTGGCCTTGCGCCAAGAGAATCCATAGGTCAAAAAACTCTCTCATATTCAAACGACTTACAGGTCGCTTCCACCAACCATAGCATTCGATGACATTGGGATGTCGAAGGCGACTATGGATCTCAGCCTCGCGAAGCAGCCACTCTTCTCCCTCTTCTATAGTCACTCGCTTCACAGCGTAATGTTTCTTCACTCCTGATTCGACGCGTCTTACGAGCAAACGTTTCTCTCGTTGAAAAACTCACTCGCAGAGGAAGACTTCACCATAGCCTCCATGACCCAGATGCCCCACAGGCACGAGATCATTACCGATATCAATCCGGAGTCTTTTATTTTTCAAAACTTCGATTTCAAGTTCAGAAATGCGTTTTTTTGCCTTCTCAAGTTCGACTGATGCCAAAACAAGTTTGGCTTCAGCGTCCAACTCATGGGACATTTTTGCCTGAAAACAGTCTCTCTAAAGTTGCGAATTGAATTGCAAAGCGGTACAACACACACTTTCGTACAGCTTTGAAGACGACCTAACTGACACAAGGTCTCGAGACGTCGAAAACGACACAAGCTCTAATAAGGGAGGGATGCTCTCGGGTAGGATTTGTGCAAGATTATCAGTCGGGTGATTTTGGGTCCGGCGCGCAATTCGGAGCCCGCGGGGGCGGGGGGGGGGGGGGGGGAATTGGAGACCCGGCGGGTTATTTTGGTGGATTTTGATTCCTGACGGGCTATCTGTAAGGTCCGGGGGGTCTTTGGGCGTCTTAGATTGCCCGAAGGGCCCCAGCGGGCCCCATTGGGCCCCGAAATACTCCAAGAAAGCCCGGGGCGATTTTGGAACCCATCGGGCTGCCAAGAAAGCTCAAAATCCCCCGGGCTCCTGCGGGCAACCTGAATTCCCCGCCGGGCTACCTCGAAAGTCTTAGGGTCTGGACAGTCAGCAGAGAAAAAGAAAATCGATGCAATCAAGCGGCTTATCAGGGAGACGCCTCGTTTCGCAAGCACTGATGGGCGCTTGCCCCGGACCTGTCACCGACTGACACCCTTCTGAGTCTACCTATTCCCGCTGTCAAATACCACCCAGAGATGTATGGCACTCCGGCAGAGAAGCGAGCATGTGAAGAAAGACTTCGACGAAGATAATCGGAACAATATGTATTATGGGGACGATTAACCTCCGGATGGAATATCTTTCCACGGGCCGGGCCGAAGAATCTGCGAGCCGGGCCGGGCCGGGCCGGGCCGGGCTGAAAGTTGGGCTACGATAGTTCCCATGCAAGACTATTATTTTCGCTATAAAATGTTCTCGAAAAGCATTACTTGCACCAAATAACCGTTCGAACGATGGGTTCGGACAAAGTCAATGACTTTAAGTTTGCAGGCAATATGGTAGTTTGAACATAGCTTATTGCTGTGAATTGTTCTCACAAATCAGTTCGTCTCTACTGGAATTCTATCGGGTGGCCGGAAATTATTGACTGTTTAGAAGACGTTTTCCCTGAAAAAAGTGTCAAGAATTTTCGGCCACCCGATAAATGAAACAAAAAGTGGAGATTATTGGGAACTGTTCACACGCAAGCTAATGTGCAAGCCTCGAGTAAACTGTCAGCTTTTAGCATGATTTCAATCGCAAAACTAAAACTGTAGCGAGGATGACGTTTAAAAAGTAATACTGGTGAAAAATCAATCATCAAAGTCGAATTTGAGAAAATTTTCGAAAAATTCCCTTCAGAAGGGCCGGGCCGGGCCTAAAATCTTGCGGGCCAAACCGGGCCGGGTCGGTGAGGTCGCGCGACGGGCCGGGCCTCGGGCCGGCCCGATTAACACCCCTGATTGAAGGGACTCGACCTGTCTTTTTGGGACGAAGCAAGTTTTCATCTTTCGTTTGTCAACTACAATTATGTCCTCGATACGCTTTTCAACACATTCTTATTCTTCCACATCTCGCTATTTTTGTCGCACCTTTCAGCCAATCTTGAGGAGAGGCTGAAAGTTTTAGCCACACATATACGGGTGATAAAGAAGATGCAAGAGCGTTCGTGGCTCGCCACCTATCCTTCTCCTCGAGAGCTGCCAATTGTAAGAGAAAATCAGGCCAAGAGGATAACAACAGCCTCCTCTCCCTCGACCGCCACAACAGGAACAGCTGCTTCTAACGAATTCCAATGATTCAGCTTATTGGCCTGGTGAAAGCTAACGATATAGTTTTCGTGCTTTGACTTTGTAAAAATCAGTCAACGCCTCGCCAGTTCCTCCAAGATGGTGAAACGGTGCGGTTGCTCTTGGAACTTATCCAGGTACGATCGTTCGTAAAGTTCAGTTCAAATTGGTCTTTAGATGTTTCATTGATTTGATGACGAATGTGGCCTTGTTAATGGCAGGCATTGTGAATGGTGCAATATTTGCGTCCACAATTTCTTTGACCGACGATCTCATTGAACTTCCAAGTCTTATCGATTGTATCCACGGAGAGCAATCCCCGCGACTTCTTCCCTCTAGCATCGATTTTCGCGTTGAAAACGGATCAGTCATATTCGGAAGCGGCGCCGAGTGGCCCATTCTCTGTGACTGTTATCTCGGATATACTGGTCAACTTTGTGAAAGAAGAAAGCGGACAGAGAAATTCGAGTTGGCCATGTTTGTGCAGTTTTTTAAAGACTTTGGCTGCTGTTTCAGTGCAGGCATCAGTGCGCTTCCAATCAAAACAGAGGGTCTTGAAGCTTTTGAAGAAATGGAATCGAATTCGAAGCGACGTCCGTCTTCCGACAGTCCCGTCATCACAGGAGATGTTGATGATCTGTAAGGAATCCTTTCTTGAACGAAGATTTTTCTTTTTTGCAGGTGCAAAATGTCGGCTGAAATGTGGATTTGGAGAATCAAAGAACAACAGCATTGTTCTCTAGAGCCTCACGATGTTTTCTTCCAACTTCATCGCGAATGCACCTCAAACATGAACTTCTGCACGTTTGAAAATAAGACCTTCGGTCCACGAAAAATTTATTGCGCGAATCTTCCTACCTCGCATAAACGATCGAGACGAGCAACAGGTTTGCAGCCTTTTAGGACTTAAATGTGGCTTGTTTAGTCGCGCACGTTCCCAATTTGTTGAACTGCAACAGCGACACCATACAGTTTCCAGACAAATTCATGCCGAACACAGACTTTGAGATATACGCTCAACTGTCAGGCAACTGCAAAGCCGAAGAAGGACGACGAATCTTGGCTAAATGTCGTCTGAACAGGCCTGAGAAGCAGGTGAAACGCACTGCTACGAGTTCCTCGACGCCACCAACTACACGCAAGCAAGCGGACGAAGACAGCCGGACAACGATCAAACCTGCGACTGTGACCGAACTGGAATGGGCATCTCTTTCAAGAACTATAATGGTCGGTGTTGCCATTATTGCAGCCATTCTGATTGTCGGCTGTGCTCTTGGAGCGTTAATTGCTGCATTTTGTGAATGTTCTCGACTCTCGAACAATCAGCTGCCTATTTCAGTCTCATTCATCAAACGACCATTTGATGCCGGTACAAACTCTCAGCCTATGAATGGAAATTCTTATCAAAACAAGTTGTTGCCAGATTGTGAGACCGTTTCCCATTTTTAGTGTAAATAATAACTTTGTTACTGCAAAGAAATAAAGGTTCTTGATCTTTTTTCGTTTCTCCTGTTAGTTGAAGTTGTGTTCACTCACCGGTCGAAAGCAAGGAGAGAATTGTTTTCCCAGTCAGACCAACTGTTCCGCTTCGCTTTTCGTAATGATCAATAGCAACAGGCGTTCGGAACCGGCTGCTGAGTCGACATTGACTGCTTTATAAAAAGTTGTTTCCCATTGCCGTTCTCTTCGCCGTGAAGACTGTCTTGTTGACTTGAAGGTGCGCCTCTACGCTTCCAAGAAAGTGCGATGACCCAGCGATACCTGGATGTTTCAAAGACTGCTTCAAGGTCTGCTAGGCTTTTCATTCGCAAAATCTCTACTAGTTCAGATTTCTAGTGCTTTCCGGTTTACTCCTTGGTATTGTGTGCAGCAATGTTGCTGACAACGAACGCATCGAACTAGTTCCAATAATGCTGAAATGTGTTAACGGCGTCCAGCATCCAAGTATTTTGCCTGTCGGGTTCAGCATCAAAGGAGACCAAATTGTGCTCGCGAATGGAAATGCTCTCACACCTGTCTGTGACTGTAAAGATGGTTACGATGGTGACCTCTGCGATCAGCTGACCGAAGCCGAAAACCCAGAAATACCGTAAGCTGAGCATTAACTTTTCGTTCAGCTAGATATGCTCCGTGCAGGTCCACTCAAGCGCCTCGCCTTACGACATCCATCGATCGCGAAACTCGTCCAACATTTCCAACAGCGAAATGCGTTTTCGGCTTTGTGGGAGATGCACCATGCAAGGTTAGCTTCTTTTTTTTGCAAGACTCTTTTTAGATAACCGAAGTTGAAGCCGTTGTTTTACTTGTTCTTATCGCAATCGCCTTCGCTCTTCTGTTCACTTTTATTTGGCTGCCGATTGTGAAAAGGCAGCGCAGAAAACTGGAGAGAATCTTGCTTCTTGAAAGCGTTTCTTCCGAAGAAAAAGAAGAAACAAAAGACAAGGACTTCCTTCTCGAGACCTCACTCAGGAAACTGATTGACGAAGTGAAGTTTGACCAGCGCTTTTTGATCGACTACAGCAAACTTCGCTTGAGTCACTCGGTTCTTGGAGACGGTAAACTAGGGCTTCGTCAAGATTTTCAGGCTGCTTCGGCATTGTTCACTCGGCTGAGTATGTCGACAATGACACAAAGACTAATGTGGCTTGCAAAACGTTGCGAAGCATTTTCGACCTGGGCGCATTGAAGGATTTGCTCTGCGAAGCACAACTGATGACAACGTTGAGGTCAATAAAAAATGGCTAAAAGATCAAACATCTTTAGGCATCCACACGTTCTCGGTCTAGTCGGAGTGGCTTTTAACAAGCGTTGCAAACCAGTTATCGTCACAGAGCTGATGCCTGGTGGTAGTCTTGATAAGCTCTTAGACGAAGCGGTAAAATGGCGAAAAAGGATATCGAATAAGTCTTACAGATCCTGACGGAAGAAGAGCGATTGCGATATGGGAAGGAAATTGCCTCCGGCATGTTTTATCTTCACAGCTGTCACATTATTCATCGCGATCTTGCTGCCAGAAACTGCATGTGAGAGATTTCGATTGTGAAAAAATTCTTTAGGCTGACGGAATCAAACAGCGTGAGAATTTGTGACTTTGGGCTCTCGCGTGAACTGCATGACTACACGCCCACTTACCCGTTTCGGCACGATCGGCTACTACCACGAGACTGGCTAGCACCTGAAGCTGTCTACGATAAAATCGTTTGATTTCCTAATTTTTCGAGAGTATTTTTAGGCTGCGCCAGCCAGCGATGTGTGGTCTTACGGTATAACGCTGTGGGAGATCTTCGCTCAGGCACGGCCTAATTACCCAATTTATTGCACGATGGATGAATTCTTCGACGCTGTGAAAAACGGGACTCGTCTCAAAAAGCCTGCTTCATGTCCTGAAGAATTGTAAGGGAAATTTTGCTTGAACAGTGCACGACTGCAGCTTTACCGAAGTGATTGAAAAGTGCTGGCAATACGATCCACAGCGGCGTCCAAGCTTCGGCCATCTCTACATGGACATGGATAAGAGATTCAACGAGCACCGGGTTCTTGCAGAAGCCCAAAGCTGTTCGAAACTAAAGGAGATACGCCAAGAAAATACGAAGAGCTGCTCGAGAGGATCTTCCACGGATGAAAGTGATGCGGGATACGTGAGCCTAACATCTTGCGGGAGAGACTCTCTCTGATTGCGAGGGAAGTCAATGCGTCTTGCATATTTTAAAATTTGGAATAAACGTATGAATTTGAGCAATTATTGCGACATTTGTATGTGAACACAAATTCAATTCGAGTTGTGGCAAGTTGTTAAATTCAAAGAGAAATCAGTTGAAGTTCGTGGACGTGCAGCGAGCGGCTCTCTTTGAAGGTGAGTTCTCCCTCCTCTCAAGCCTCAGCCTCCTCTTCAGATGCCCGTCGGTCGACTTCGCCTCGGCCGTCTGCCGCCTCTCCTCCTCCTCCTGCTCGCCCTCTTTTCGTAAGTTCCACTATGGGCTTGAACTGATACGGAAAACGAATTGTGAAGCGTGCCTAATTGTAAGCTGTGATTACTACTGCTACGTCATTAACTGTCAACACCTGTTACTTATTGTTAGGCGGAATAGGTGCAAATTGAGCGCCCGGATAAAATTAGAAAAAAAATCTTGCATGCCAAAATAGCAAATGCATCTCATTAATCATTTCAACTGAACGATTTCTCAGGTTTATTCCATCCACGAAGACCTCCGACGATCTTTGCCCGACGAAAATGAACGAAGCCGGCTACACGCTCACCACGTTCAAGTGCGTTTCATAACGCCACTTTTAAATAAAAACAGAATTTAGCCATTCAAAAGTTCACAAAATATTTCAGTGATGCCAAATGCCAGTCTCTTCGTGACAAATGGATATTCAAACAAACAACGCGTTCCTTAAGTGCAGACAAAGAGGTTCGAGTTGAGGAAGAAGAAAACAAGTTGACCCGTTGAAGATACGGCTGGTGGTGCACAAGAACATCAACTGCCTCTTCCGCTATGCCGACTCGAAGAAAGTCGACGTTTTCACCTCCGAAATTGCCAATTGGGGGTATTGAGATTTTCGAGAAGAAGCCAGTGCAGACCCGGCACGGCACATGCGACATGCGAGAAGTTCGAAGCTAATGCTGACAGTCTTTTCCAAAACGATTTTGTCTTCGGGCTCGTCGAGGTCGACCGGGTGAACAAGAAGCCGACGGCTGGCTTTGGAAAGCTCAAAAAGGCGGACCTGAACAAGGAAGTCAAAATTCCCATCACGGTTTATTTCTTTTTCGATTGAACAAAGCGTAGAGTCCGATGGTTGTGTGGGTGCAAAAGGACTATGAATGCCAGTTGAAGAAGACCGACGACGCAAATTCGATCGTGAATGTTCGCGAAGGCACGCGCCTCTTGCTTCTCTTAGGGTATTTCGCATTCAGCTTGCAGATTCTCTTTAGAGAGTTTTTCACCGTGAAGTGCCACGAAGTGAAGAAGGTGAGTCTCCAGAGAATGACTACTCACTCTCATGTTTCGCAAACTATTTGCAGACCACGACGACGGTGAAGACAACAACTACAATCAAACAAACAACGACAACAACAAAGCAGCCGACCACCACCACGAACGCCACAACCACCGTTCAGCCAGCACAAGTAACCAGGTAAATAAATTCGTTGTATCGTCCAAATATTTCGTTTACCTTGGTATAAAAATTCCTTGCAGCTCCATATTGTCGACGTCGGACCCGACCGAGTGCGCGGCACCCCTTGACAAGAACAGCAAAGATCTGGCTCACTTCTACACGTGAGTAGAAAATCTTTGGGAAGCTTCCTCTGCGCCAGCACAACGCCGATGTTCTTCAATAAAATGGAGTTTTACAGAGATGAGAAGTGCCAAACTGTCATTGCCGTGTCCAGCAGTAGCCCTCAGGAAATCGACTTCACGAGTCAAATTGTGAGTTAAAACTCGCAAGCGGTGAAAATGTTCAGCTGAAAGTGGCGGTGAAGCCGGGTTTCGAGTGTTTGATGGAGGATGAGACGAAGACCTTCGGCGAGTTCCTCTCCTCCAACAACAACAAGATTCTTCGTTCCGAGTCAGCTCTCGAGGTCTCCTAGAAGAACTTTTAGAGCTGGCAAGAGAAGTATCACGTGCTACAAGAGTGAAATCGAGAGCCCGGACTATTGCTGGGAAGCCTGCAAGGCGACCTTCGAGCAGTTCAAGAAAGACGGCATCGCCGTCGCCGTCTTCGGAGAGGATAAATCCTGTTCTCCCCTCATGCGGCAAAATTCGACAGAAGCCGCCAAGGACTCTCCAATCACTTACAACAACAAAGTCAGTTCAAAATTTTATAAAAAAAAATAATATTAATCCCTTACTACAATTTGAAGCCGAGGCCGAAGTTCGTCTGGGTTCGCGGCGATTTCCACTCTAGTTTCTGGACGAGGAACGGTTTCGAGTGGGGCGAGCAGACCTTCCTTCTTTATGCCGGCTGTGTTGACCTGCGAAGCGCAAGGTTTTGAAATTCCACTACAATGTTCGACAAAATTTTTAGCGAATCAATCTTTTTAACCTGCGCGGAAGAGAAGACATTCGACCCAAAAGGACGCATCTTCTCCGATAATTGCCCGTCTAGACTCGACGTGGGCTTGGCTCTCAGCACCTACAAGTGGGAAATTTGTTTAAGACAGGTTCATTTTAGTGATAACAAATGCTGGGATCCCCGCGATTCCTTCGGTATCGATCAAACCCCGACGACTCTGAAATTCGACCCAAGGGTATTCAATTCCGCCGGATTAGACTAATTGTAAGATGCTCACATTCAGAACACGATAATGGTGCACAAGGGCTTCAGCTGCGAGTTTTTCCTTCCAAAGCACAACGTTATTGTGACCTACAGCGAGTACTTCCGCGGTTGGGAGTAAGAACAAACTACTTCTTCCAAATGAGAAATCATTCATTCAGCCAAACGGAGGCTCAAGTGACCTGCCACAAGTTCGACAAGAGTTGGACGTCTTCCATTAAACTGCCGGACGACGCCGTCTTCGGACATGTCGGCGGAAATTTCAAACTACAGGGAACACTCAAAGAGGCGGAGATGGACAAGGAACTCGTTCTGCCGCAAATTGACGTCAGAGAAGACCAAAGAAGATTTCTCCTTCAGAGTCCGCAACGCTTTATGGTGAAGGAAGGCTATGGATGCAAGTGGAAGAACACTGCCAACGAGAGCGAGCCGACATTCAGCGCCGATTCGTTTAATGTGGTCTTCTATCCAAAAGGGTTGACCCAGATATGCTTATCAACAATCAAAACAAAATATTAGGCGGTCTTATTTGGTGCAATGCTATGGCCTGATTGCCTTCAAATGGAACGACCAGTTGCAGGTGATATTCTCTTTATTTTCATATTCTTCAATTCAGGTCCCGGCGACATGCGCAAACCCCTGCACGACAAGCGCCGACAAGCTGAAGGCGGACGGCAAAACTATCGCCGCTTTCACGCCCTGCTTGCTTCACTATAGCGCTACAATGGACAACGCGCGCTATATACTCACATTATATCATGATGTGATTTTCTGTTTTTTGAAAAAAAAAGCAATTATTGCAGCATCCGAAACTCAAGTATTTCTGGATTCGCGAGGGCCGCCTTTGTCGGTTTTGGACGAGAGACGGCTTTCATGTTAGCAACGAAAGTTTCGATCTCCGCGAAGGCTGTAATGTGTTAAAGCCGAGGTTTGATATCCTATTGTACTAGCTGGGTCTAACGCCCTGCGGCAGCCGCGGCCTTCGGCCGCGCCTGCCTCCGGGCCGCACTCGCCGCCTTCGGCGGCTCGACTAACGTTTACTCCCGACTCATAATCAAGGCTCACAACAACAAACTAACGGACGCGCGAAGAAATTCGCGCGTCAAATCGGTGCTATGGAATAAAATGATCGAAATTTTTGCCCTTGCTGCTTCTAATCTTGCGTTACGCTGTTTTTGCTAGGGAAATACTCAAATCTAATGATGCCAAACGATTCAGCGCCATCAGAAACCCCTAGGAAGCTACTAACATCGCGCTTTTAGGCCGAAACCAGCGCTAACGGACCAAATGTCACAATGTCACACAGACCCCCCTTTTGTTCTTAAGGGCAAGGACAGTGCTGTCGGTGATTTAGTGACAAGTGAGACAGGATTTTGTCCCACTCAGGTACTGTAGTCTACTGTAGAAATTTGCGCGCGCGATACTACGGTAACACGGCTCGTTCCGACGGAAATCTTGCTTTTTTCGCCGAATTTGCTTGTTTTCCTACCATTAGATGACGCAGAGTATCGCTATTCAGCTCTTTTTGAAGAAAAACGACGTAAAAGAGAACGAAAATAGCTTAAAACAACGAATTGAAGAAAAATCCCACCAAACGCGCTTGCCGTACTGTAGTTCGCACGCGCGAATTTCTACAGTAAATCACCGACAGCACTGTAGATGACGATTTGCAACATGGTTACGATAGTTTATTTGCTCTACAATTTACCGAGATCCTTTTGGTAGATCAAAATCTGTGCGGCACTATGACAACTCGTCCCAAGACAACTGGTCACATGACAACTTGCCCCGTGTGACATGGGACCAGTTGTCACTTATCTATTGTAGAACTCGTACCATCTTGTGTTTTTTTCTCACAATCAGTTAATTCCTTATTGACGAGTTGTCATGGAAGAATTGTTATGATAATCTGTGAAATATAAATATGCAAATGTATTCGAAAATATTTGCAGCGACTCCTTAGGATTCTTATGCGGAACAACGGATCATATTAATTCGCTGAGCAAGCCAGAACATAAGTATTGTGTGGGCGTTTCGAATTTCGCCCTTATGATATATCTGTTCGTTTATTTATAAGTCTTGATTTCTATTTATTTATAGGGATGATAGTTGCTGGTTTTCTTTCCGAAAATGGGAATTTGATGCAGTTCCAAAGGTTCTGGACACAATGGGCAAAGAGGTGCGCCTGCTCGAATTTTTTTACAATAATAACAAAATAAAACAGTTTCAACTTTTGGTGCAAACCAACGTTAGCTGCGAGTTCTTCCTTCCCGAATTCAACGTCGTCGAGGTCTTCACGGCTCAAATCGCTCAATGGGGGTACGGTATTTACAAGAAATGGAGAGCTCTGCAGACCGGGCAAGGCAGAAGTGACATGCCGGAAGCACGACTTCGATTTGAAACACGAATGCAAGCTTGCCAACAAGCCTGATGACGCCGTCTTCGCCCTTGTCAATCCGACGCCTGTTTGGTTCTCAAAGAAGCAACTGGACATGACAGTAGTCGTTCCAGTCGAGGTTTTGCCCGCTAACAGATTGGCATAGCTTTTCTTAAAAGAGTCCCCAGAGAATCTGGGTTAACGAGGGCTACAAATGCAAGCTGAAGAACGTCGGCAACGAGAGCGAGCCAAATTTTGTCATCCGCCACTTCTGCAATGTTCTTTATCCCAATGGGTTTGGAGTTTTCTCTGGAAGTTTAAAAGGTTTCAGGAAATCATACTCCGTGAAGTGCAACAAGACAGAAGACTTTGAACCATATCAGAAAGTGGGAGCACTTTCTTGTAAACATTTCTCATTTCCTAATTTATCAGATAACGACAACAACAAAGAGCACTTCGACGAGTACCAAGGCCCTCACGACCACCACGAAGACTATCACGACGACAACCAAGCCAAGGGCCCGCCTCACTACCACATTGGATGAGGACATCTCGAGGGAGCCGAGGGAGAAGACGAGCCGCCAGACGGAGACGGAGACTGAAGAGACAACGAAACTTTCTACCACCTTGGCAAAGGGTGAGAAGACTCTTCTAGATGAAGAGAGGGCTTCAGCTGAAACAAAGGCAACCGATAATGGCCCAATCGAGAAGAAGAAAAGCAGTCAGAAGAAAACGTCGACTGCCGAGCCCACGACTTCTTCCACTACGGGTTTGAGAGAGGGAATATGATTCCAAGCTTTTAGAGGAAACAACAACTTGGAAGATGAAGAAGCGCCCTCGACTGACACCGACGCCCGAAAGCGAAGAGGAAGACTACGAGTCGGCGTCGCGTCGTCTTATCCGGGTCTTGGCCATCACGATCATCATCCTCAACGCCTAAAAGAATAAAACTTTTTGATTTCGCTCGAAATGGCCCTTCGAGGCTGTTCAACCACAGCTCCCAGCTTGGCTTTTCCTTCTCACAACTCAACGCAAAATGAATTATTTGAAATAGTGAAAAATCATCTAAATCCAAACGTTATTTGAAGACAGGATAAAACAGTCTGTCTCATTCACTGTCAACAAAAAAATTTTCTCTTGGCAATTAAAACTTCTGGTTCAAAGTTCAGTTCAGCACACTAAAGTTCAAATGATGTATAAAAAATAAAAAAGATAATTGCAAACTAAATAGAAACAAACTCGTTTTAAGCACCGCTAGAATTTCAAAGAGAAAGAACTAAAGGTATTTTCAATAACGTTTGAACATTTCGTAAAAACGCAACCACGAAGAATCCATTGTTGCATTCGCAAGCTTCGCTTCGATGCATACATCCCACCAGTAATGGGTCGCCGGAACTCCTTTCGGCTTTCGTTCGGCGCAAGTAAATTCTCCATATTCTCGCCTGAAAATCATAAACTAGTTTTTATTACATTGGAAGTTTTTATTACGCTCTGGATTCTTGATCCTTTTCGATGCCAGTCATAATCCCACAAAGTGCACCGTCATGACGAAAAATTTCCTGCATCTTCTCATCCGCAGACAAAGACAGCATTTCCTGCAACCCTCAAAGTGAAATATTGTTCGAAACATTATTATCAAGCTCATTTTGGCCGTACAAACCTCAGAACGCCGAAGAACTGGAAAGTCGTCAACAAGAAACTTCAAAGCTGAATGAATTTCCTACAGTTTATATTTTTTTTAACTGAATGATGAATGACTCGCCTGGTAAGTTCGCGTCGTTCTTAATTCCCAATGCTTCATTCCTTGCCGGACTCCACGGCACAATGCAATCATATGCTTATCGAGAACATTTTCCACAAATTCGGTTGTGTCATCTCAAATTCACATGAGCGACAATCAGAAAAAAAATAAACGAAAAGTGTTATAGGATTAACATTAAAGTGCCATTTCTGTCTTGATGTAGAGTGAGAGAGAAGGAGTGTGAAATTTAGCCCCAACGGTCCCTTTTAATTTCCTTTTACTTACAATCCGTTGCAGCGTTTACTTCATCCCAGTGGGCGACAACACGATAATCGAAAATACTTTGAAGCAAGGCCCAAGTTTTTTCCGCCTAAAAGTTCTTTAGTTTTTTAGCTAACGTACACGATCCACATCGTATGGAGATAGCCTTCGACGTTTGATGCACCTTCTCGCATTTCTTGAGCCATATGCAATTATGGCTGATCTCTAAAGTAGATACAATACTGTCTATCACTCCAAGTCTCTTACATCTTTTTTGAACACTTCATCGCGAAGGACATCTTTTTTGAAGGAATGAAATCGCTCAAAAGCGTCGAAACTTCGAAGCCTTTCGAACAAAACCTTTCGCGCCCAGAATTTTTGGTCCACATTGGACGCCTTACCGACTGAAAATAAATTGCTTCTGCAAAAACAACTCGCCAGGGGACGTTTCAATTTCGAAGCCCGTTGAATTGCCGCCTAGCTTTTCAATAATAATACTTTCAAGCGAATATCGCAGATAATTCCTTTGGTCCGCTGACAAGGACGAAGCGAATGACGGGTTTGGTTCATTCACCGACAAGAAATCGTTCAACAGAAACGTAATCGCTTGGCGAATTCTCTAAAAAAAAATCTTCTCTCTAATATCAGACATGAAGAAAAACATTTTTGTGGAAGCCCTGATTGTGAGAGGGAGACAGCTCGCGAACTTCGTCCCTAATTCCTTCAATGAGCGACTCTCCATGATCTTGAAGTACCCTATACACATATTCTTCTGTGTTACCTAGATTCTATATTCAAAGAGAATAATTTGTAAACTTTACAGCTTGAGACGTGTAAATAGTCACGATATTGACCTTAAAAGAACGCCTTTTAAAATATTGAGAATCGAACGCACACATATAGGCAAACGCTGTAGCGTTCCAAACCGGTGTCAGCATTCTGAATTCGCATAAAAAGTGCAGAATTGCACGAACTTTCTTCACCTAAAAGCGACAATTAAAGACGTTTTACGATAACACTAGATACAATAGAATTTTTAGGAAACTCTTACCCTCATTGCACGATACTTTATCTCTTCAAGAGCAGGACTGTTTGAAGCGTGATAGGCTTCGAAGCTGTCAAAATCTCGGAGAGCATCAAAAAGATTTTCGCGGATTACATCTAAATGTTCTTCTCTACGTAGGGACAAATTCTGTTGTGAAAAAGTAACAGAAAATAGAAAAAAACTTACAAAGTTTCGGCGGGTCTCTCTTCACAAGTGGCTTCTCATCCGTGTACGAGAAGCGCTTGATTTTAAAATCGATCGTGTGAGTCATCTCTCGGCGGTATTTTTCGTGGCTGTCCCACCACCAGGTATGCGTCTTGGGAACATTCGGAATGGGAAATCTTTCCTCCGGTTCTTCTCGAAACCAATCAAACAAATCGAAATCTTCTTCTTCGTCCTCATCGGAAGCATCATCTTCTTCCTCGGTTTCCTCGGTTTCTTCTTTATTCGTCTGCCAAGTCTCAGAATCGTCCCACTCGTAGTATGTTCTGAAAATTTCATCGATATGTTGCGGAGAAGTGACAAACGCCAAGATATCGTCAACTGGATAGATGCCTTCCTCAAGCAATGGCTTCCATTTGCCGCAAAACGCGGACGAAGGCACAAGAGGGTCAACTTCACCGTCCTTCACTGTCGGATCCGGAAAGTCGTCAACGAGGAATTGTAAGGCGGAACGTAATTTCTAAGAAAAATGAAAAAAAATTGTCAGCTTACCCTTGCTTCGGCTTTCGAAGGAGGAGAATACTCTTCATTATAATCGTATGGGAGAGCACGAACAATAGCCCGGAGATTCTGACTGAGGACCTGTGCCACAAGCTCTTTCGAATCGCCTAGAAAAACCAAGTTACGTCGACACTCATAAAGCAATTTACCCTCGTCTGCGAACATTTCCCAATTTGGAGATAATATTCGATATCGAAACAAAAGCAGGAGAATATCCTTTGTGCGATCACACTCCTTTCGAAACAGTATATCCGCCTCTTCCTTCTTCTTCTCTGGAGATTGTTCCGATGCATCAACTACTGTCTTCTTCAGTCGAAATTCGGCCAGTTCGCGCAGTTTTACAAATAAATATCGTCGAACCGCCGCAGCATCATTACTGTCGAAGTGCGCATGTTTGGTTAGCAAATCATCTAAACAAAATATTGTAAATGCATTCGACAATTGTAATTTGTTCAAATCGAAGCGTTTGATTAAAGTTGTTTTTTTTCGCTTACCTTCATCGGTATATGATTGTGATGACCATATTAAGTAAGTTCGTCGCGCATTTAAAATAATTTCGTTTGGTTGAAATAAGGGCGTGTAGTGCCATTGAGATGGTAAGAGGCCATCAATAGGACGACGCTTTGTGAAATTGGAAAACTTGGAAGCCCCTTGGCCAAGAGAGAACTTCGGCAGAGGAGATCTTCTGACAGACCCTCGAATCAGTGAAAGCATCTTGCACGGATCTTCGCTTGAAAAAAAAAGCTATTGTACAATATTTTTTTTGCAGTGGTTTGGAGATAAATTATTCGAAAAGAGTGCGGACAAACATAAGAAGAACACGTAATGGTCTACGACAGATGAATTCTCTTTCTTTAGCGACTTCGTGCACAATTAGCACTTTAACAATCGATTACGCATCCGCTCTGAATTCTCTCATAGAACTTCACGTAATGAACAAAGAGTTTCGGGAAATTGAGCAGCCCTCAACTTCAAGTCCTATGAACGTGCATACTTTGCTTACGAATCCTTTTTCCTTCTCTAAAGACTTCAGTCTCTCGCTGCAGCTGCCCGCCGACCGGTCTTCAGTCAACAGTGAGTCTCTCTCTCCTCCTTCAACTCTTCAGACAAGAAGATGAACGTCTGCGCCACCTGCGATCAGCCAATTCGTGTGGGTCTTCCTTCTCTGATCCTCACAGCGAAAAAGACAACAACTCTTCCTACTGTAGCTTTGCAGGAGGACGCGGTGGTGGCGCTGAAGACGCTCTTCCATCCCGAACACTTCACATGCCATGGCTGCAAGGCCGTCATCAAGGACGTCTGGCAGGCATTCAGAGATTCAGCTACCATAAGCCCTCAGGACGACGGCGAGCACGCCTTCTGCGTTCCCTGCTACGCGGCCAAGTACAACCCGAAGTGCGACGGCTGCAAGCAGCCCGTCGTGTACGAGGTCTTCCAGGCCCTCGAACACTTCTGGTTGATTCAAAGCCTCCTTGGAAGAAGTTCAGGCATCCGAAGTGCTTCACGTGTCGTCGCTGCCAGAAGCCCTTCTCCAACGGCGAGTTCTACGTCGTCGACGGAAAGGTTTTCTAGAGAGATGATAGAAGAAGCGAGATCTAGGCTTACGACCTGGACTGCCACTACACCGAGCGCTACCAGCGCGACCAGAAGAAGAAGAAGTCCAAGGCTTGAGGATCCTTTCCTGGACAGAAGAGTCACGGAATAAAGTTTATGCCTCTCGGCCATTGTTGCACATTCACTCACAGACACTGCACAAGATGGTTAAAATTGAGATCTTCAGACAAAAACAATAATAACAAGAAATTAATTCTTCTTGCTTTTCTTCTTCGGTGGCTGGGTCGGCGGTGCTTCCTCGTCACTCACGATCTCGGGCCTAGATCAAATCATCACCAAGACACAAAGACTCACTCGTCCCCCTGCTGATCTTCCACTCCTTCTTCGCTGTCCGTCGGCTCTTCTTCCTCTTCCTGCTCATCGAGTGTCTCCTTCAGATGGCCCATGTGAATTCGGAAGTCTCGAATTCCCACCGACTCATTCTGGAATAAGAACATTTCAAGAATTACTCGAGAGAAAGCACTCACAGTCTGCCAGTTGAGTCGCGAGTCTTTGCCCATCTTCTGACTCAACATGAGGACGCGGCTCTGGATCCTTTCACGAGA